>LJIJ01005193.1:0-12471 GCA_001718145.1 Orchesella cincta
ACTACAAATACAACCACAATATTGCCTCTTAGACTCGATATTACTTCTCCTTCCGCTCTTTCCTCGCCGCTTCTTAACAATATTATCCTGACAGCTTTGCCATAAAATCGACCATAAAATCCGTCCACCACTCCCAAATTCCACTCATGTGAAGTCCGTCCATTTTCCTAAGAACTAGAGGCTCACCCACGAAAAAAACAATAAGGAGTGTGAACTGATAAGGATTTCCTACTTAAAAGACTTTGTCCTTCCTGCTCTCTCTTTCTTTGAGATTGTGATATACCGGGTAAGCTTGAGTGTCTGGCAAGAAAAATGCACTGTTGTTGCAAGCATTAAGATGTGGATCTTCTAGCAAATTCGTTTCATTCAGTAGATATTTTTTCCATTGAGATGAACTCGTGTATGATTTAAAAGGTATTCTGATTTCTCCGACAGATTTAATTTAGTGAAGGAAAATTGAGTACGGGAATGTCAACTGAAGCAAACAAGTATAACTCACTCGGGCAGCCATACTGAATAATGTGTGCCAGCTAACCAATTCGAAACCACTACCTTGGAAAACCCCAGGCTTCAAAATTAGAAATACCTCCAAAAGATACAATCCTTGTGTATACACTAAAGTTGTACTTAACAAGCGCATCAAATGTGTCAAGTGGAATGGCACCGCAGGGCAACGTGATTTTAGTGATATTCTTATTCTTGTATGCATTACTCAACACTAAACTCATGAGTAAACATGGACCTAAGGCAATCTGTAGTTTCTTGTTGTTAATAAACTTTTCCGAGATTGGATTCCCTTGCTCGAACAGGGCCCTTATTGTTGGTAGAAATACCGAAAATATGTTCCCTGTGTCAAGTATTTCTTCACGAATTAGTTTTGTTGGCGATAATTTCTCCAAGTTTACAATTACAACTGCTACTAGAGTAACAGCCGACATTGTAATGCCAATCCATATCCAGATGGGTAGCTCAAATATATTGAAGAGCTCTTGGAAAGGTAGTCCACTAATTGGTGCGGTGCCACAGCTCACAAACAAGAGTTTTGTTTTGCGAAATTTGTAGTGGCTTGATCATAGTTACCAGCTTGCACAATACCCGAAGTTCGGTACAGCACTTGACTCGTCAAATGCTATGCCATCATCGTTTGCATTTCCTCCATCTATAGCGAATGTGAAATATTTCATGCTAAAAGTTCCGTTGCCTACGATAGTTTGAAAGAGCAACTTGAATTCAAACTCATATTGAATTTTTGCATGGTAGTGGTTTCGCCGAATAGTAGTTTATAGGGACTAACGTTTCCTGCGTTACCATTAGCGGCGTGTTGAAAAAATGCCGTTGCAAATTTCTCCCATAGCTGGCCGTGCCAGTGGATATTATCTGTATACGAATTTAGGACCTTAAACTTTTCCTCAAGGTCTTTTCTGAGAAGGATGCTCCAATGTTTACAGGAGCTGCCACGTTTTCTGATCAGGCAGTGACGACAGAAAAGGATAACCTTGTTCAACCAGAATACTGAAGCTGAAAGCTTCCTTATCTCAATGTCAGCGCTTCTTTTGATGAAGTCACGTATAAATGAGGTGTTCCGTGGTACCCTCCAGCAAGGAATTTTTGCCATGGCTTCAGTGTACTGAAATCCTCATTTTGCCATTTGCTTATAATAATATCGTAAATGTCCGAGATTTTATGTCAGGAAAGAATACGTTACTATCAAGTACGCCATCATCATATGTGTAGGTGATGGAATGGCCCAGAAATTCTTGTAGCTTGTTGGTATTACCATGCCGAACAACGTCAGAATATGGAGTTACTTCTTGAAAGAGTGGGTTGTCCGTCCAACTTGGCGGGAAAAGGTACCAGTGGCTCTCACAATACCAAGATTTGGACTTTGCGCTGTTATCGTGAAGTGGTATATCAAAGCAGTCTAAGTAACGAACCAGTTGACGCTGACACCACACCAAACCAGAAGTATTTTCAGGTCGAGGCATTTTTCTCGTATGGAAAGTTCGAGTGAATTCATCGCGTAAACGTTGCTTCGGCTCAATTCTATACTTAACGCGAACAACGTCATACCTTGATAGCACAATGGATTTTCAAAAGTGGCAAATCAATCCGTTGTAGTTGACTATATGATTAAACATCCTGGTAAGTTGTTGATTTTTCATTGTAAATTAAGGATCTGCATGTCGCGTCCCGTCCAGGTGTTCCAGTTTAAAGACCCTCCACGGTATTCAGAGTATTTCCGAGATACTTCGTGAAAGTTTTCAGGATCGGGATTTAAAATTTCGGAAATGCTAAGGGTAAAACTGAGCCTAAAATGAAATGCAACTGAAATAATAATTACTAACCGTTTATTTGAAAGTTGGTTAAAATCCATGTTGAATTGAAATAAGAATTTCGGGACCATTTAAAAATTGTATAATTAAATGCCTAACCACTATAGAGTCAAAATGGTTAGTTGTATGCTTTGCACAGTCAATTTTTAAGTTTGTGTCTCTTTGTCTCGCAATTGTAGTATCCATATTAGTCATCCTTTTCGAGATATACCTAAAAAAAAAAAAAAACACAACAAAAAAAAGATAATAATAGACAAACAAAACAAAATACACAAAAAAAAATGAACTATAAACAAAAAAACAAAAAAAAAAGAACAAAAATCATAAACTAAACAAATAACAAAACTTATGTTGGCCCAGAACACAAATTGCGGACAACACATGCTTGACGGTCGATTATACACTTACTTCAAGTAACAACGCAGCAGCGAGAACAAAAAAACAAGAAGTGTAGAAAAAACAAATAAAAGACATATCCTTCACAGCTACACAATTACGGTATTAACAAGGGACACACAAAATATATTATCCACAGAAGACAGCCAAAAA
The DNA here is from genome assembly GCA_001718145.1 of Orchesella cincta. Lineage (NCBI taxonomy): Eukaryota > Metazoa > Arthropoda > Collembola > Entomobryomorpha > Orchesellidae > Orchesella > Orchesella cincta. Next base: position 2,883 of record LJIJ01005193.1, read on the forward strand.
AATACAAACAAAATAATAATAAAAAACACAAAACACCTTTCGAAAAATTTTAGCCTTCGAACTTAATCATGAAATATTTCATGTTTGCAATGGGTAAGGCAATGTTGCTGATGAGTATATTATGCAAACCACATAGCGTCATGCCACTCATCAGACATTGCCTACCCATTGCAAAACCATAAATATTTCATGAATTAAGTTGAAGGCTAAAATTTTTCGAAAGGATTGTTTTAACATATTTTGAGCAAATGTCCAGTTGCTTTTGCTCGTGAGTGAAACAGTTTTAAGGTTCCTCTTGTATAAACTGAATGTTGAGCGTTGAAGGAAAGCTCTAAGTAACCCATGCTCACTGCTCAATTTTACTGCGAGGTAAGTTGAAACACGTAAGCATTGTATAGGTTAAGCTTTTCCTGCCAAAACTTCTGCAACATAGAGAGCAATCCAAACACAACCTTGTTTAAATACCATCATTTAGAAAAATTTATCTAACGGATACTACGAATTCTTTAAAAACTCTTTAGCCGAAAAATGACTAATATGGATACTACGAATTGCGAGACAAAGACATCAAACTTAAAAAATTGACTGTGCAAAGCATACAACTAACCATTTTGACTCTATAGTGGTTAGGCATTTAATAATACAATTTTTAAATGGTCCCGAAATTCTTATTTCAATTCAACATGGATTTTAACCAACTTTCAAATAAACTGTTAGTAATTATTATTTCAGTTGCATTTCATTTAGGCTCAGTTTTACCCTTAGCATTTCCGAAATTTTAAATCCCGATCTGGCAAACTTTCACGAAGTATCTCGGAAATACTCTGAATACCGTGGAGGGTCTTTAAACTGGAACACCTGGACGGGACGCGACATGCAGATCCTTAATTGCAAGAAAAATCAACAACTTACCAGGATGTTTAAATCATATAGTCAACTACAACGGAATTGATTTGCCACCTTTGAAAATCCCATTGTGCTATCAAGGTATGACGTTGTTTCGCGTTAAGTATAGAATTGAGCCGAAGCAACGTTTTACCGATGAATTCACTCGAACATTTCCATACGAGAAAATGCCCGACCTGAAAATACTTCTGGTTGGTGTGGTGTCAGCGTCAACTGGTTCGTTACTTAGACTGCTTTGATATACCGCTTCGCGATAAACAGCGCAAAGTCCAAATCTTGGTATTGTGAGAGCACTGGTACCTTTTCCCGCCAAGTTTACGGACAACCCCACTCTTTCAAGAAGTAACTCCATATTCTGACGTTGTTCGCATGGTAATACCAACAAGCTACAAGAATTTCTGGGCCGATTCCATCACCTACACATATGATGATGGCGTACTAATAGTAACGTATTCTTTCCTGACATAAAATCTCGGACCATTTACGATATTATTATAAGCAAATGGCAAAATGAGGATTTCAGTACACTGAAGCCATGGCAAAATTCCCTTGCTGGAGGTACCACGGAACACCTCATTTATACGTGACTTCATCAAAAGAAGCGCTGACATTCGAGATAAGGAAGCTTTCAGCTTCAGTATTCTGGTTGAACAAGGTTATCCTTTTCTGTCGTCACTGCAAACCTGATCAGAAAAACGTGGCAGCTCCTGTAAACATTGAGCATCCTTCTCAGAAAAGACCCTTGAGGAAAAGTTTAAGGTCCTAAATTCGTATATACAGATAATATCCACTGGCACGGCCAGCTAATGGGAGAATTTGCAACGGCATTTTTTCAACACGCCGCTAATGGTAACGCAGGAAACGTTAGTCCCTATAAACTACTATTCCGGCGAAACACCTACCATGCAAAAATTCAATATGAGTTTGAATTCAAGTTGCTCTTTCAAACTATCGTAGGCAACGGAACTTTTAGAAAATATTTCACATTCGCTATAGATGGAGGAAATGCAAACGATGATGGCATAGCATTTGACGAGTCAAGTGCTGTACCGAACTTCGGTATTGTGCAAGCTGGTAACTATGATCAAGCCCACTACAAATTTCGCAAAACAAAACTCTTGTTTGTGAGCTGTGGCACCGCACCAATTAGTGGACTACCTTTCCAAGAGCTCTTCAATATATTTGAGCTACCCATCTGGATATGGATTGGCATTACAATGTCGGCTGTTACACTAGTAGCAGTTGTAATTGTAAACTTGGAGAATTATCGCCAACAAAACTAATTCGTGAAGAAATACTTGACACAGGGAACATATTTTCGGTATTTCTACCAACATAAGGGCCCTGTTCGAGCAAGGGAATCCAATCTCGGAAAAGTTTATTAACAACAGGAAACTACAGATTGCCTTAGGTCCATGTTTGCTAATGAGTTTGGTGTTGAGTAATGCATACAAGAATAAGAATATCACTAAAATCACGTTGCCCTGCGGCAATTCCACTTGACACATTCGATGCGCTTGTTAAGTACAACTTTAGTGTATACACAAGAATTGTATCTTTTGGAGGTATTTCTAATTTGAAGCCTGGGGGTTTTCCAAGGTAGTTTCGAATTGGCTGGCTGGAACATTATTCAGTATGGCTGCCGAGTGAGTTATACTTGTTTGCTTCAGTAGACCATTGCCGTGCTCAATTTTCCTTCACTAAATTAAACCTGTCGGAAAAATCAGAATACCTTTTAAATCATACACGAGTTCATCCTCAATGGAAGAAATATCTACTGAATGAAACGAATTTGCTACAAGATCCATCTTAATGCTTGCAACAACAGTGCATTTTTCTTGCCAGACACTCAAGCTTACCCGGTATATCACAATCTCAATAGAAAAGAGAGCAAGAAGGGCAAAGTCTTTTTAAGTAGGAAATCCTTATTCAGTACTCACCACTCCTTATTGTTTTTTCGGTGGGTGAGCCCTTGTTCTTAGAAAAATGGACGGACTTCATATGAGTGGAATTTGGGAGTGGTGGACGGATTTTATGGTCGATTTTATGCCAAAGTTGGCGGGAATTAATATTGTCAAGGAAGGCGAGGAAGAAGAGGCAGATGGGGAAGTTATATCGAGTTTAAAGGTAATATTGTGGTTGTATTTGTAGTTTTATCAATCGGTATTCTAATTTCTTTGTTAGTCTTTGTGGTTGAGATAGGGTAAGAGTTAAGGAAGCAGTTGTGTTTTTTGCGTGTCAATTAAAGAGCTTTTGAAGAGAGCTTTAAGAAAGTATTTAGAAAGCAAGGGTGAAATAGGATTAACACGTTTAGCAGTTAATTTATAAATTCTCGTAAATAGAAAGCATTTAGAAAATTTCAAACCAAGAAATAGATTTGCAAACTATCATCTAAGAATATGTGTTGGTATACAATGCAAATTTTTCAAGCACTGAAAAATGTTTAGAATATGCAAGTTTAGTAGTTTCAATTTGCTAAAATCTACAACGACAAATAGTATGTTAATACAATTATAATAATGTGCTATGAGTTTAATAAAATAAACAACAAAAATAATTTAATTTAAATTATGTAAAAAAGTTATCCTTTACAAATTAGTTAAAAGAAAAAGCTATAATTTTTTATATCTCATATGGCAGTAAGACCAACATTTTCTCAAAAAACCACACATAAACTTGGCAAGAAAATTAAATATACGAGCGATGCTGAATAATATTTTCCTAAACGGTGTACTGTGATTTATTCTATATTAACTCAAACTTTATGTTATCTCATAAGCTAATATTTTACAAAATTTAAATTTACTCCATCTTCGGCATTGTGGAATCAATCATTAATGAAATCCAAACTGGATTCATCCTTGACATAACTTTGTGCATCATCATTTTCATTTGGTTTCACTTCAATTGATTTTACATTTATGCTTATTTCATTTGTTTTCTTGTTTTCTCTATTACGTTTCCGTTTCTTATCTATATGTGCATTGAGTGAGAAGTTAAACCTTTCTATGCAAATAACCCCTACAACCACACAAATCCCAATAAAGAAAAGATAAAACACTGTTTGAACATTCGATTTCAAATCTAGCTTCTTTACAGGTTCAAATTCCTCTTCACTAGAGTGACTTCTCGTGTACTCAAGTCGTATTCCAAGATAGTCCTGCCTCTTGTAAAAGTATTTAATCTGCGAAAAAATCCCACTTTCAATTAGAGTCTTGAAAGTCATCGGCAACTTGGAGCCATGTCCATTATCAAACTGCCAAACTGTGTAATCTTTTAGCATCGTTTCATTTGACTTAAAGAAGTTTTTGTAGTGATAATACTGCGACAAATATTCAATCTCTGTAGAAACCTTTTCATCATGATCTACATAAACAACTTTATTCTCACATTTGACAATTTCCCTTTCCAACGCTATTGGATAAGACAAAGAGTATCGGGTATCCACATCTCGCTGTGGAATCAGATAACGGCCTTCTTGTTGAAGCTTACCGTAAAAGTTAGCTAACTGCCTTGCTGATTCTAATACTGGAGTTGCATTGGCCCCATAAAATTTCCGATAACCCCATGAAGTCGCCACAACAATGGAATTTCCTTTGATAGATCTGCAGGATACCCAAGATCTGTTGGATACGTGGTTACAGCAGCGCCTCCAGAATTTGTAAAATTTACATTTTCCAACACGTCATTTTCCATTCATTTAGCCAACGAAATTTGAGCGGTGCAAAAATATGAAATGTAGGAGTCGCTTCTTTTTTCTGTACTTGTTTATAGTCTTCAACCAGCTGGGAAAACGTTTCAAGGCTGGATTTCTCAGGTGGGGATGTCACTCCTGTGATGGCGATTCCTTTGTATGCATTTGTAAAGATTACAGAAATGAGAAGCCACAAACCTAAGGTGATTCTAGTTGACGCGAAGTTAAACAGGTAGTCGGGTATATGGTAGCTGTGCTCAAGAAAAGATGAATACGCAAAGAAATACGCGTTGAAATCCGGTTTGTTAAACCCTTTCAATATTAGAAGTAAATGGGTAAGCACGGCGAGTATGGAAAGGCATATTAAGAGCCAAATCCAAAGGGCCAACTGAAACGGTTGGAAATAGTAGCCGATAGTGAGATGATCTTCGGTATAGCAAGTTAAAAAAGGAGTATTCGCTACTGGAAACAAATATGGTGAGCCATTGCTGTTCCAAACTTGCCTGAGTAAGAAATATCCTTAAGTCTTTGGAGAGTGGTTTTTCCGCATAAATTATCGGCAACCACTTGTACTCCTTGTCATTTTTTAAATGCATCGATGTGTTAGAATGCGACAGAAGCAGTTCAATGATGGCGAACATAAACACCAAAGAGTTGTTTCTGGGTGGATGAAAAATATTTTTCAGATTTGCATAACTTATAAGGTTCAAATCTTTGGAAAGGAGAGATGTTTGCAAAGTCCATTTTGTAGAAGGAGAATGTTTAGTTTCAAGTGTTAAGCCTGCTACATCCATCTCCCAGTTTTCTGATGAAATTGATATTTTTGTGGACGATGTACATAATGGACAGAAGTACTCCATTTTGAGGCACCGAGGAGATGCAATATTTACCATAGCTTCGTTGGGTGCTGGTCGACAGGAAATTACTCCGTGGTGTACCTTATAGTATCGCCAAAAACCATGAGCATCGCCCCAAACTTTAGCCAATGTAATGTGAAGTAGAAAATTCGCAGAAGGTTTGATATTAAGAGGAAATGATTTGATTTTAAGATAGTAAAACGCCTCAAGCTCATGCACTGCGATTAAATAAGGGGAAATATTCATCGGTGACTGGCTTTCGTCCTCTATATCATATTTAGATTTACTTTTTCAAAGAGACAATAGTACTGAGAGTAAACATTGTTGCATTCTTATCTTCACTGGATTCAAGGGTTTCCATGGATTTTTCATGTCTTCATCTGTAACGCGATAGTTGTACGGTAGTAGCCTATATTAAAGGACGATTGAGATGAATTCAAAATATCTTCTTGGTTCGATAATTCGAGTTGTAAAAGTATTTTGTGCTACGGTGATTCTACTTTCTAATGTGTAGTGAACGTCTTGAGATATTATGTGAATATGGCAGAATCCCGACATTTGGTTAAGAATTCTATCCAACCCCGTTACCGTTTGAGGCTCTTTTTAATACGTAGCGAAGTGGTTGCTAAGACTAAAAACGAAAACAGAAAATTTGGTTCATGAATTTCAATGGCGACATAGTTTTTTTAGGAAATGTGTTCCGTTTTTAATTTGTTTGAAATGTTTAGGCAAAAATTTTTTGCACTTTGTCGTTTTGTATGCTTATGTTTAGAGAGAATGACCGCCGCACTAGCTTGTTTTCAGACAAGCTAGACTAATCACTTAGACTGATGGTGACGACCTTATTTGTACGTACGTAAGAAGTAGACACGTGCTTTGGAAAACGGGACAAATATAAACCATCAACTGGAAAATAGAAATCTGCCTTATATCAAAATTAAAATCAGCCTTATGATTCTTCGGTGCCGTTTTTTTTAAGAAAAATGTTCCTTCTAGTACAAATTTTGTAACCATTGCATATGATGCATGACGGCTACTTATTCTCATTTTGGAGAAAAAATTTGCAACGTGTCCATATATGGATCAAAATCAGTTCTAGGGTAAAAAATTGTGAAGAATTCAATAAGATTATTTTCGGATGTCCAAAATGTACCAATTGTTAACTATTTATATAAAGCATGCCCGGGACCCCAATTTTAGTAGTTTTACCGCAGTATATTTGTCATAAGATCTGTATATCTGGGTCCCCCCTGTTCTGTGAAAACATTTGATCAAATGAGAGTGTTGTGAGCATTTTCATCTATAAAACGTAGAAATACAACTGCGCAAACTCTACATGCACAACATTTAAGTTTTGAAATCTCGACTCTGTCAATTTTTTAGGTTCCTCAATTTCAGCTGTAAGGCATGCATGATTCCTGAAATTGTTCCTAACACTGTTAAAACATCATGCACTAATATTTTAAAGCAAAATACCAGCATGAACATTCGAAATGGACGGTTTTTGAATTTTGCTTAAAAAGTTTGGCTTATATTGAAACCTTTGCCGTTTGAGTTTGCGCAGGTGTATTTCTATAATTTTTGAAGCAAAATGTTCACAAGAACTTTATTGGATAGATTGGTATCTCAGAACTGGGGGGACTACGATTTTGCTTTGCGTGCAGAAAAGATACTGTGGAAGAAGGGCTAAAACAGCGATTCAGCGTTAACTTTGAGAGGATAGCTTAAAATGGGTACATTTTGGAGATCCGGAAATAGTTTTATCGGCTTTTTCAGGATTTTCTACCCTAGAAAAAGTGAATTGCGATTATAAAATGACACCTGGGATGATTTTGAAAATTTGTTTCCATTCTCCATGTAAAATTGTATTTCGAGAAAAGTTGAACGCCATGCATCATAGTGCATTGGTGGAAAATTGTTTTCTTGGGTTTTTAAGTATACAATAATACGTGGAATTGTTAATTTAATAGTCACAATTTACTTGAACTTCATATGAGCAACAAAGTCAGATAGTATTAAGCTTTCAATTGGGGTTCGTTCGTAGCAGCTAAGAATGAACATTGTAGACATTCGAATGATTCCCAAGTGTATTGAATGGCGCCTACTTATTTCTTGTTCATATCCGTTTGTCGTTCATAAAATTATAAATAATAATAAAGTAAGTAGGATTCGCAGCCACATCATTTTTCAAGAAGCAACATACAAACTTCTCAAAAACTGGGTATCGCTATCGTTTGATGAAGAACTCGCTGTCAGTTTACCTTAAAATACACGTTATAGCTAATCAATAGCTATTAAATGTTAATAGCGCATTGATTTCAGTGCATCCAATGTAGGATATTTAAATATAATGTTATTTCAAACTAAACATTATTTTTAGATAATACAGAGTACAAAATTTTAACAAAATGTTAAAGATTCATTTGAGTATGTGGCTATCTATACATGTAGTATGAAAGGCTTAGCAGTATCGTGAGGCTAATTTCTGATTTTGACATGAGGCTAATTTATATTTATAGCGTAGCATTAAATGCTAGCATTTGTATAAGTAATTATTTTGAATTTGTCTACATTTTCTCAGACTATCCTGTAAACTGTTTGAGGTAATGACTCGTCACTAATGAGACGGTGGTTTACTTTATTGAAACATTCGATTTAAGTAACGTGTATAATTAACTAACTACACTTAAACTTGGGTTCCAACGAATGGTTTTAAAAATAAAATTGAGACTTAACTTACAAGCAAAGTGCGTAGTCGATCGTAGAATTGAACCAAATATATTGCATTTTGTAGACACTTATAATAACTAGTACACCAAAATATTAGCCGTGAATGGGCATTTTTGTATCCGTGGCAACGGATTGAATTTTTGAAAATGCACCTCTGCCATGCATTGGGCTATTTGATGAAAATTTCAAGTTTTCAAAATTGTAGTCAAATGCCGATAAAACTTACTTTCCAGCATTGTAGAGCTTGAAATAAAACATATTTGTCAGTTTTTGACAAAATTTTCAAAAAACTGTTCAAGCCTTTTGCAAATTAACATGGGGAAATTCAAAATGAACGTGGTTCACCCTTATTAGTTTTTGAAATTTGCAATTTTCCAAACATTGATCCGCTGCCTCGGGAACAACAACGCCCATTCACGGCTAATATTTTGGGGATATTATTTATTCATAAGTTTCTACAAAATGCAACATATTTGGTTCAATTCGGTGTCTGAGCGACTACGTACTTTGCTCGTTAGTGCTGGTTAATGTTCAATGAGCTTGCTCTCTAATATTATTATATGCCTTTGTTAATTTAAAACCCTACGGCCAACTATCTACATGTCTAGTGGTATTAGTAACACGTTTAGTGTTAATATTTTTAAAAGCAATCTGACGTCAAAGTTATTAGCGTAATGTAATTACTTACTTCTACATGCGTGGTAATGCGTACTTCTCTATTCCAGTTTTTTACAAAAAAGAACCATGAACTCGAAACTCTATGATACCTTCCCACGATTCAAATATGGTAATGCCGTCACGTCTGATTTGAGAGTACTTTTTTTAAGAACAATTAGTTTAAATTGTTCATGAGATTAATTCTTTAACACTAATGAATTCAACACCAAAACTTTTAATACTTAAGTAACTAATCAGTCAAATTCCATCTGCCAAATTTTATTTCATTAGCATCAAACTAACAAATCTGTCAACAAAATTCAAAGAGTTTCAGCGGTGTTTCAATTTCTCAGTTCAAAACAAATTTTGTTTGCATGAAATCATGGCAGAACTTTCATTCTTCAAGAGATAAAGTTTATCAGAAAGTAAGTGAGTGTGGGGCTACTAATTAGTTGATGATTCAAAACATCTGTCACGGAAAATGAAGAACCAGTTAGTCTAATGAATGTACAACATATTATAATTGAATTTAAGATCACAGTACAACTTGTCAAACGAACAAGCCTATCAAGGCAAGTTTGATTCAATAAATAATAATAATAACTTCAAATTTTTACTAGCAAATGGAAAACTAACGATATGCTAAGCAGAAAAAGGGGGGCAAAGGAAGTATGCAACGTGCACTACAACCCGCTACAACAAACAGACTTTAAAACGTAATAATTCTTTAAAATTGACTGAGTAG
>LJIJ01005194.1:0-12469 GCA_001718145.1 Orchesella cincta
ATGCGCTGCTTACACTAAAGCTGCTTTTTGTTTATGTTTCAATCTCTATATTTCCACCACAGATAATGATATTCCATTGCCGGTACTGGTAATAGCTACGGACTGGTATTGATTATGATTTAATAATATTGTATGTATTTGCCGTGGTGCCTCAATCACACATTCTCAATGCAAATATTAGAGTCTACTCGTCACCTCATTTATAATGGTGACAGTAAATGAGAAAAGCAGAGCAGAAAAGAAACCTGAAGCATGTCTGCCATTGAAAGTATCATTCGCGATGAACAACTTTTAGAGAAAAAGACACCACTTAAGTTGTTTCACTATTCTATGAGCGATTTATTGATTTTTGTTGCTAAGTAAAAATAAATATATTTTATTGCATTTTTAACTCCAACTATATCACAAAAGCAGTAAGATCTCGACCATATTCCTGATAGCACTTTTTGGGAATGCATTTTTGCTTCGTGTTGATTTGCTTTTTGTTTTCGTATATCCCGCGGTGAAATCACAGAAAAGTATGGAAAGTTGTCAGTATCTACATTTATAAGCAAACAGCTGCATTAGTAGCGAGATAGTAGCTGCCCAAAATAGAGTTACTGCACTGATGATTATGGTGGTGTATTTGTTACAATAATTTGTGTCTGTATTAGGTAAATACTGTTTTAAAGGTGTAAAATAAATTGTTGTTAACGACGTCCATAATTTTTAGGACTATTTAAGTCACTAATGATACAACGAATATTTTTTGTAGAATAAATGAAATTTTTAAATTCATTTCTTTCATCAGTCAGCATTCACATCTAAATTGGATCCTGAATGCGAATTTGATCCCTTGAATTAAAAAATGTTTAAGATGCAAATTTTCATTATACTTCGGAAATGATTTTTAAAACGATATTCATTTACAGAGTAACGGTAATTAAAATAAAACTAATAGGAGTGTGCTATATTTAGGTTTTAATCGTTCACTTTAAAGATAATGAATTTCAATGATTTTTATTTTGAAAATCAGTATCATCAAACGAAACGAGATAATTATGATATAAGTCTGAATATTAGTTAAACTATTCGTACTAATTTTACAATACGTTACATTTTTAGTGTTCATATGATAGCCTTTTTCTAAATTAACAATGCAGGGATGCAAATTTGGCTTACTTGGATCCTAATTTGATTCCTGAGATACAAATTGGATCCTAGCGTATAATGTTACAAATATTGTGTAGTATGTATGCAGCGTTATCGTTTTTTATATAATGCAGTTATATCTCAAGAGCACAAAGTTAGACCCAAGAAAATTGGATCCTGAATGCCGACTGTTTGATGTTGTTTTAACCAATGATTTACAAACAAAAACAATTTGTTAACACAACCTCAGAAAATACTTTGCACCAAGCATTCATATTTTTTTCAGAAAGCAAACAAAGAATCCTTTTTCATGTTTGCATGGCAGAAAATTATAGATATGAGTTGACACAATACTTGATAAACTTTTGGATTAAACTGAAAGGAGGTATTGAGTATACAATTTAACATTAAAGAGCACAATTATTGTGAAATGACACTAGGAAAATATAATCGATGTCAATAAACATGTAAGAGTAACTTGAAAATTAAATTGTTTTAATTCCTACAAATAATAAAAAATGAATGACGCAACGCAAAAGTTTTCGTTGCATTTCCACTATTCAATTTTTAATTTAATTGCTTACATATCCAGAATCCTCAATGTAAATCTGCTCAGATGCTATTATATTTCTAATCTTTTTATGATGGAATCTCCACCACGTTCAGGAAAAGTATGGTAGCCAACCGCCTTAAAATATAATAAACCCACCCTCCGTTGATAACTAAACAGACAAGCAACAACAACGGAACGACGACAAACTTTCGTCAGAAGCGTCAAACTTTGAAGTATAAACTGAAGTCCTTTTATCTACCATTTAACATACTATGCTTTTAAATAATTATTGCTGTTTCGTACTACATGTAGCCCGAAATATGAGGCACTTCTTGCAAAATGTCTTTTTAGATTATGCCGAGACCACACAAGAAGAGTGATATGAATGTGCTTAGTGGCGAAGAGAAATCAACAGAGTAGAATAATGACCACTATTCAGTTGCTGTGCTTTATATTTTATCATATACCTAATAAGATTAGTGATCATAATTTTCGGTCTTCAAACAATACTACGCGTATCATGTTCTCTCCGAAAATTGCATTAAATATTAGAAAATTCTCAAAGTAAAATAAAAAAACTAGAAGTACTTATATTAATAAAATTGAAAGTTTTGACTTCCGTCGCTTGTAATGAATTTTCTCTCCTTGGGCTACTTATTTATTTACTTCCAAATAACGAAGTATCCCGCCATATTCTACTAAAGAATTTTCACATTTTCCTTTTATCACACCAACGGCTTGAGATATTACCTAATTGCAGAAACGACCTTCTCTCTTCATTCCCAAATTCCTAAGGTTGTTCAAAAAGTCATGTGACATTCTCTAATTTTGCCAACTAAAATTTGATTAGGAAAGTTTAGTTCGCCTTGAAGTCCAGTTAAATATTTGCCTACTCTTGAGAAACCCTTTTAATTTACCAGAATTATTTCAGCTCGGGAGTCCAACCTTCTTTGTTTTTAAATGAATGATGTACTATTAAAACATAGAATTTCCAGAGAATTTCTATTTTTACTTTATTTATTGCTTAAAATTCTTAGCAAATAAAACTGGCATTTATTCAAAAGGGATGGCAGTTTGGATATTAATTTGGGTGAATAACCACAGTAATATTCTGAAGTAATCATCTCTGATCATTTCCATCTGATGTGGTTTATTGGTTGCTAACAATCCTCAACAAAGAAATAATCGAATTGTTATAATTTGAAATCTGTTGCAATGCAATACAATATGCAATGTTTGCCGATAAACCCACATCAGATGGAAATGATCAGAGATCGATTTACTCAGATATTACTGTGGTTATTCACCCAAATTAATATCCAACTGCCATCCCCTTTTGAATAAATGCCAGTTTATTTGCTAAGAATTTTAAGCAATAAATATAAGTAAACAATCACAGAAATTCTCTGGAAAATTCTATGTTTTAATAGTACACATTCATTTAAAAACACAAAGAAGGTTGGACTCCCACGAGCTGAAATAATTCTGGTAACTTAAAAGGGTTTCTCAAGAGTAGCAAATATTTAACCTGGACTTCAAAGGCGGAAACTAAACTTTCCTAATCAAATTTATAGTTGGCAAAATTTAGACGAATGTCAACATGACTTTTTGAACAACCTTAGGAATTTGGAATGAAGAGAGAAGGTCGTTTCTGCAATTAGGTAATATCTCAAGCCGTTGGTGTGATAAAAGGAAAAATGTGAAAAAATTCTTAGTAGAATATGGGATACTTACGTTAATTTGGAAGTAAATAACATAAGTATCCAGCAAGGAGAGAAAATTCATTACAAGCGACGGAAGTCAAAACTTTCAATTTCATTAATATAAGTACTTCTAAGTTTTTTTTATTTTACTTTGAGAAATTTTCTAATATTTAATGCAATTTTCAGGAGAGAACATGATACCGCGTAGATATTGTTTGAAGACCAATTTATGATCACTAATCTTATTAGGTATATGATAAAATCATAAAGCACCAGCACAACTGAATATGTGATCAATTATTCTACTGTGTTGATTTCTCTCTTCGCCACTAAGCACATTCCATATCACCTCTTCTTGGTGTGGTCTCGGCACTAATCTAAAAAGCACATTTTGCAAGAAGTGCACTCATATTTCGGGCTACATGTAGTACGAAACTAGCAATAATTATTTAAAAGCATAGGTATGTTAAAAATGGTAGATAAAACGGACTTCAGTTTATACTTCAAAGTTTGACCCGCCTTCTGACCGAAAGTTGTCGTCCGTTCCGTTGATGACTGCTGTCTTAGTTATCAACGGGAGGTGGGTTATTATATTTTCAAGGCGGTTGGCCTACCAATACCTTTTCCCTGACACGTGGTGGAGATTCCATCATAAAAAGATTAGAAATATAATACGCATCTGAAGCAGATTTACATTGAGGATTCTGGCATATGTAAGCAATTAAATTAAAAATTGAATAGTGGAAAATGCAACGAAAACTTTTGCGTTTGCGTCATTCATTTTTTATTATTTGTAGGAATTAAAAACAATTTAATTTTCAAGTTACTCTTACATGTTTATTGACATCGATTATATTTTCCTGTGTCATTTCACAATAATTGTGCTCTTTAATGTTAAATTGTATACCTCAATACCTCCTTTCAGTTTAATCCCCAAAAGTTTATCAAAGTATTGTGTCAACCCATATCTATAATTTTCTGCCATGCAAACATTAAAAAGGAGTTTTTTGTTTGCTTTCTGAAAAAAATATGAATGCTTGGTGCAAAGTATTTTCTGAGGTTCGTGTTGACAAATTGTTTTTGTTTGTAAATGATTGGTTAAAAACAACATCAAACAGTCGGCATTCAGGATCCAAGTTTGGATCCAATTTTCTTCGGGTCTAACTTTAGGTCTCTTGAGATATAAACTGCATTATATAAAAAACGATAACGCTGCATACATACTACACAATATTGTCAACATTATACGCTAGGATCCAAATTTGTATCTCAGGAATCCAAATTAGGATCCAAGTAAGCCAAATTTGCATCCCTGCATTGTTAATTTAGAAAAAGGCTATCATATGACACACTAAAAAATGTAACGTATTGTAAAATTTAGTACGAATAGTTTAACTAATATTCAGACTTATATCATAACTTATCTCGTTTCGTTTTGATGATACTGATTTTCAAAATAAAAAATCATTGAAATTCATTATCTTTAAAAAGTGAACGATTAAAACCTAAATATAGCACACTCCTATTAGTTTATTTTAAATTACCGTTACTCTGTAAATGAATATTGCTTTTTTTGAAAATCATTTCCCGAAGTATAATGAAAATTTCATCCTTAAAACATTTTTTAATTCAAGGATCCAAATTCGCATTCCCAGGATCCAAATTTAGATCGTGAATGCTGACTGATGAAAGAAAATGAATTTAAAAATTTCATTTATTCTACAAAAAATATTCGTTGTATCATTAGTGACTTAAATAGTCCTAAAACCAATTATGGACGTCGTTAAACCAACAATTTATTTTACACCTTTAAAACAGTATTACCTAATACAGACACAAATTATTGTAACAAATACAACCACCATAATCAATCATTGCGAGAACTCTATTCGGGCAGCTTCTATCTCGCTACTAATGCAGCTTTGCTTATAAATGTAGATACTGACAACTTTCCATACTTTTCTGTGATTTCACCGCGTGGATATACAAAACAAAAAGCAGAAATCAACAACGAAAAAATGCATTCCCAAAAAGTGCTATCAGGAATATTGTCGAAATCTTACTGCTTTTGTGATATAGTTGTTAAAAATGCAATAAAATATATTCTAATTTTTACTTAGCAACAACAAATCAATAAATCGCTCATAGAATAGTGAAACAAAAGTGGTGTCTTTTTCTCTAAAAAGTTTCATCCCGAATGATACTTTCAATGGCAGACATGCCTTCAGGTTTCTTTTCTGCTCTGCTTTTCTCCATTTACTTTCACCATTATAAAGGTGACGAGTAGACTCTAATATTTGCATTGAGAATGTGTGAATTGAGCACCCACGGCAAATACATACAATATTATTAAAATCATAATCAATACCAGTCCCGTAGCTATTACCAGTACTGGCAATGGGATATCATTATCTGTGTTTGAAATTAGAGATTGAAACAACACATACAAAAAGCACGCCTTTACTGTACAAGCGCCGACCATTACTGCGAAGAGAAGATCCCCGTGAAACTCGTTGAAGTAATAATTTACCAATTGCGCCATTTTATAAACTTTTGGATTGAATGTCGCGCTGTCTCTAATTCCTTTGAATAAAAAAACCTGGCAAGAAAAACCAATCATAATATGTGTGCATATTTGTACTGCCATTCCGATTATAGCTTTCCAAAGTAGTCCATTTAGAAAGGCTAGGGTGAGGAATTGAATTGCTTTAATAACGGATGAAATTCTTCAGGGGTTGAATGGTTACACAACGATTTATTGGTGCAAAGAAATTTGGGGAATGACATGGAATCAGACCAGAACCGCAGCCCATGAACCAGGGAGTGATGAATTTCATGCGTTTGGAATGCCTTGCAAATGTAAATCGCTGTTTTTGCAGATTTGCGTTCTTTAAGAGTTTGGCTATCTGAAAAATTAAAAAAGTGTTGTATTTAATATGTGCTCCCATTACAGACTAGAGTTTTTGTATTTGAACCTTTGAACCAGTTGAGCTCTTCTTCAATTTCCAGTAACGAATTTAGAAATTTGGAGCAGGATCTCGCGCCAACATAATTGAGCCAGATAGCGTAAACACTACCTAGGAGGGAGGTTTGTACGATTATGCTGAGACTAAACAGTATAATGTCGCCTTGTTGTTTGCATTTTAATACTTCCCGTACATTTACAATCGCCAGCAGTATAAATATGAAAGCCCAAACAAGTGCTTTGTTTCTAGGCGACGCGGAAATCCTACCGGTTTTCTCACTATATGTGTAACTACAACCAGGAATTCTACTGGTTCGATTGTAGCTGCTAATTAAAAATGGAATGAAACCTAAGCTTTCTAGCATTTTGAAAACCACAACGTTTTTATCTAGTCCACAGGGGGTTGTTTTGCTAGATTTAGAGACTTCGTTTAATTAGTGTTTAAACTTGGCAGTTGCAGCGTAGTAACTTCGTACGTAATGCGATATCTGTTGTTTTTATGTTGGAGAATAAATAGTTCTATGTATCTGAGACACGTTTACGGTGAAATTTTTTTTAAATATTTTCTGTATTCGTGATATTAGTTGTTTACTTTTTTGGCAGCATTTATTTCAGTTTTCAATACAATTGACTTACCGACCCGATATAGTGGCAATTGATTTTCTGACTGGCAAGCGAGAAACTGGAAGTTGTAATGTTTTCCTTCGAGAGAAAATTCAATAGCCTGAAAAGTCAAATATATTTTACCAGTTTTGTAAATTTAGGTAACAATTCGGTGCCTCCTTTTTACTCACTGGTTGCTGAACACCAATACCAAAAAGGAATAACCGAACTGTTGTCAAAATGGAGGAATGTTCACAGAAAATCCAAAATTCTTATACTGAAATTCGTGTACTTAAATAAAATACGTTCTATTAAAAACATACAAAAGGTATGAACTCACACTGTCTGAATAATTCCCGGTCACTGAAAAGCTTGTTTTCAACCCGGAGTAGCAAAATTCAACATAGCCGTTTTAAAGACATATATTCCGACAAAATTTATAATTGACAGATTATGACGATTAACCCAATTTTATAATTTTAATGGTGATGTCTACTTACATAAGCCAAGAATATACCCTCTGCTTAGTTTTGCATGTTATCGTGGTCTACCTACGTCCTAATTATAATTATTAATATGTCTAAGAAATAGATTAATATTGTTGCTTGATTTCAACCATTTCGTCTAAGCAACCAATCTAACCTTAATGATCTAAAAAAGCAAGAACCGTCGTTTTGTTTTTTATGTAACAAACGTGTAATAAACAATCTTCGTAATCTCAAAATTGGAGACAAGTGAAGAAATGATGTTTTGTTGAGACACAGGGGTTTAACGAAGACGTAAGCAAATGATTAAACAAAATTATTTTATGTGTAAATTAAAGTATTAATTATTAACCTTTCCTTTTGTCATTGGTAGAAACAAATGTTTGTTTCGCACAAACAAGGGGATTGAATCAGAAAGCAAACATCTATTAATTTAAATGGTGCCACTTATTAACAGAAAATTGCTGACGTACTGCTTTTTGAATGCAAACTAGGTTTTATTATCCTAAATTTCAGACTGTAGCAATTCTACTAACATTCATTTGTACTGAAAACGATAAGAAACTCCGAAACATAAGCAAATATTGAATTTGGTGAAGGTTTAGTTAAACATTTGCTAGTGTTGTTTTTGAGCAAAGCGTTCTAACCCAACATTGTAATTTAAGCCACTTAAGTTGACAGAAAATCCGTAAACAAATTGATATAATACTTACCTGTCATAGATTCCACAAGGAATTCACAAATTTTTGCATTAAAATAAAAGCTTCAGTATAATAAAATATATAATGGAGGTAGCAGGAAAACGTACAATTAAGCTAATGGGAAGTAACATACTACGTATGTAGTATGATTTCAAATGGTGTCAGGATTTGTACGAGTAAAATAAAGTCAAACATTCCGTCTATAATGCGACCGGCTGAAGTGGCTCTTAAAAAATCCTTTCTATGAAAAGTCTGGACAGGAGCAGTACGAGCTTTCTCTCAAGAACAACCATAAGAATTATTCGTCAATTATGCTTAAAATTTTTGGATTCATTCAAATTCTACAAAGCAGCTACGCGCGTACGAGAAAAATCCCTGGATACACATATACCTGTAATGAAATATCTTGTCGAGTAACCGCTTCCCGAAAGCACAAGACCTTAATATGGTCCGTTGTAATATCGCTTGTGTCAGCCGTAAATGCACTTGCAATTAGGAGCTTTTTTGAATACCGGAACCGTACTTCCAAACATTTCTTCTATTTCTTTTATATATTGAGCACATAATCTACAACAAAAGTTGTAGACTTTGACCTGTGTCACATTACCCGATTACCTCCCTATATTGGAATGGGGCATTTAAAACCAAAAAAGGTACTTCGGTTACAACGCTTTTGTGACCGAACGGAGTACCACAGAGAACTTAAGTCTTTTTTCCTAGAAAGCCAAGAAAATTTCAAAGAAGGTCGTTTCAACCTTGCAAAAACCGCCCTATATTGTAAATAAAACCGTAACCATATACAGCACTCAGACTGTATTTAGCTCAGATCTGCATATCTTTTAGATATGGTTTAAATACGCATGAAATGTTGGAACTATTCAAGAACCTGGAATTTTTTTGTATGTGCAAGTCATAGTTTTAGTCCAGTCACCTAGCTTGAACACACCTACACTGAAGGTATAATATTTTTTTCTTCCAAATGTCTGTCTCACCCACAAATGAAATAAAAGGTTCCCAGGAACGAAATCGAAGGGAGAAATTAATCTGATGTCATTAGAAGTATTCCCTGTATAATCAAATGCAAAGATTTCAAGATCTTTTATATGCTGTCAGTAGGAATTTAGAGTTTTAAGCGAACATTCAAAAAACGGCCGTCGTTTTTCAAAAAATAACACGATTTACTACACATTGAAAAAAGAACCTTATTACACAGCTTCGTGCGACACTAATGTTCTGTTACACAACTTTGATAATTCAAACTTCAAGTCATAAGAGTCGAGCAGAGAAATTCATTTTTTAACAGATAGTCGCAATAAGTATGATTTGCAAGGCTACTCATTTGTTAATTGTGTCCCAGTTGAAATCCTCCATTTGGACGAAGAGCGGTGCCTTCATATTGTCACCTAAAAACTTTTTTTGTACTAAAAATAAAAGCAGCTTCCCTGTGCGCACTAGTTGATGAGCATAAACAAAGAAAAGTTCATGCGCAGTCAATGGACTAGGTTTATATTTTACCCTTTTTCTACTTTAATGAAAAACGTAAAAGTTTGTTATTTCATCTTCGAATAATAACTAAGCAAATTGAATTTACAATATACGATTTTGGATGTTATTAGTTGTGATGTCAGTTTGTAGTTTTTACAGTTAAAAAAGGCTGACTACTGCTTGGGCCTTGTTTTGTTTTTTGAATTTGAATTGAATACAAATAAGGATTGATAAAAATTAATTCAAAAAAAGCAACTAAAAACTCGCAAAGTAAACCCTTTTTGTCTTCAATTTTCTTAACTTAGGCTTTACCAAAACCAGCGGTTTAATATTTAATGCAAATAAGCATGTTATTACAAAATTTAACAATAGACCAATAATTAGAGTACATTATATTATAGCGATTTTGACTTCAAACATGTCTACATTTAAAGTCCTCTAAACAATTTCCTAATTAAAACTATTAAACATATCAACACGTTGTTAATTTTAACAGATAACTTATAATATTGAAAAGGTTCAATGCGATGGCTCCAAAGATTTGTTACATAATTACAGTCTAATATTACCATTGGATGATTGAAATAATGCAAATTATAACTACTACCATGCATTAGAACGAAAAACACGGAATTATGAACCTAATTGAAATTTACATTTTCGAAGGAATTAATTATAGTTCATACGGTTTACTACGTCATTAGAAGAAATGGAAACACACATAGGAATTTCAGGCAATTTCTTCGACTTAAGTTTACTTAAGACAATAATGTTGACTGGCAGAGTTTAATTATATAGGAAACCAGCAACTATATGGAGGCACTCCCAATCACTTTTCTATTTCCAACGCATAATATGTCTATAAAATTTTTTTTTTAAAATCAAATTTTTGATTAGATCAATTATATTTGATCGTAGATCTTTTTCGTACTCGAATTTTCCCGTGTGCCGTTTTATTTTTATCGAAATTCGTCGTTGAAGGAATTTTTGTGTGGGACAACTGGCAAAAGTGGCTGAGCTTTCGACATGGGTAACATCTGAAAAGTTGGCATGTTTCGACTGGGACACTGAAATAGTTGGCATATTTATCGACTGATACAGACTGCGTTGGCAAGAATGGACTTTTGAAACGGCTATCTACCTAAATTTGGGACAAACTGAGCTTGAGTGATTCATTATAATTCTCTGTAAAATCTCTGCCAATTGATACAAGCATGTCAATGGGTCCTTTATCATTCCCATGAGAAAACGAATTGAAAGCATTTTCGTACATAAAAATTTTTGTTTGATGATCATAATGTGTGGTTTCTGTTATGAACATAGAGTCCCATTCCTTATATATTAAGTCCTTATTTGAAGCATTTTTCCGCTTTAAGTTCCTAATTTATATAAAAATAATAAGTTGTGGTTATAGGAAGTTGTGTCTGATCAAAATAATTAAATTTATCTTAATTTAAGAGTATGTTTATGTTTTTTCGCTTCTCCTGTGAAATCATGTTTTATGCGAATAGCCGTTTCAAAAAGTCATCTGGCCAACGCAGTTGTATCAGTCGAAAAATATGCCAACTTTTTAGATGTCCAGTCGAAAATATGCAATTTTCAAGATGTCCAGTCGAAAATATGCCAACGTTTCGGATGTCCCAGTCGAAGTCACACTTTTGCAGTTGTTCACACAAAATCTTCAACGAGGATATGTATTTTGAAAGGATGTTTTCTCAAACTCTTCAACAACAACTCTTTTAATTTACTCGATGAACAACCACCACATTGTGTTATTATTACCATATTGGCTTTTTAAGGTATCCAACTCCAAACTCCCATTCAGAAGGTACCTAAAGGCTTTTTCTTATGTGTGAAACGATCTTCCAAAATTAAGTTAACAATTTACGTTAAAATTGACACTGTCAATTTGACAGCCGCCTTTATTAGGCATAGAAAAAAGTGAGTGACAGACAGACGAAAGTGAAGTAAAATATAATTAATGCCTTGTTGGTCTTAACCCACCTTTTCCGTGTCAAAATAATATTATCTTGATTTTTTAAATCTAGGACCGACAGGAAGTAAAGAAAGCAGCGGTTTCCTTTTGTGTAATACACTCATTAAATCTGCAATACGCAGTTAATTAACATGTCGCCGGCAAGGAAAACTTGTTTTTGATCTTTGATTTAATTTTTAAAAATAGGTAAATACCTCTCCGATTAAACATCGCCAGCAGTCAGTCGAAGCAAAGGTTTCTTAAATAACCAGAACGCTTGGTCAAACACCAATAGGCAGTGAAACCGTTAGGGCTATCCCAATAAAAACGTTTGCAAATTCAATTAAAATCGTGGTAAAACTATTCTTTTTATATCAGATGGGCACGAACTTAATTAATTATATATGCGACGTTTTATACTTCCTGTATTTTTACTGTAATTAATTATATCAAATGGATTCTACTCGATAAAAAATACAACAACGCTGTATTTAGTTCTGTTTACTATACCAGATGATTTTCAAACGAATTAAAACATCTAATCTGCAAAAGATCAGACGACCTGAGCAGTAAACAGGTCTACAATAACAACAAAATCTAATAAATGACTTGTTGGTTTTAACCCACCTTTTCTCTGTCAAAGTCCTATTTTTTGATTTTGGAAATCTTTGATCTAAAGGGCGTAAACAAAAAGCGCGTTTTCCATCCCATAATATGCTCAATTTAATCCAACAAATTAACAAGTTAAAGCTATTAATATTTCTGGCAACAAAAACTTATTTTTGCTAGGAATGGACTTGGCCAGGTTCCGTTAGTCTAATCTATTTGAACAACTCGCAGAAACACATTCGTAGCGTCAGTCATATTC
>LJIJ01005195.1:0-12466 GCA_001718145.1 Orchesella cincta
CTGCGATGACAAAAGAAAGTTCATGTTTTAACTTCCAACTGCCTATCTTCATCCAAACACAAAACGACGTATGGCAGCGCAGGGACTTAAATTTACGTTTCTGTTTTTTGGAATAGGAACAGAGTCTGGCTAGCTTGAATTGTATTGTGCAATTTAAACAAAGGATGAGTCTGAATGACAAAAATTTGAGCTCCCAACGAGGCACACATGGTGGCATTGTATGTTATTTACAATACAACACAAAAGCAGTCGATTCCTTGAAGAAAGCTGAGGACATGAAAAGCATACATAGGGACAGTATACGAACCCCTACATGGAGACAAAACAGCAAAACACATGATCAAAGAATGAATCATTCATGTCACAAAACTCATGCACAACCTAACCCAACTTAAAACTTTTCCCTGTTTTATTTCATGAATATTTATTAATTTTCCTAGGTATTTCCTATATACCTCCATGGGTAGCATAATTGTATTCTTTTGTGCTATTAAATTTTTGGATGCAGTTCCAAACTGATCTTGTGCTCCGACTGAAAACTTTTATCGAATCCATTTGACATTTGAAATTCATTTTTTGTGCCTCTGTAAAAGATTACACTCAATCAAGAAGAGACCATCCTACGGTGAAATGAAAGGACGACCACGCCATATATCTTGGTTATTTGCCCAGAAAAACGATTTCTGGACGACAGAAATGACGTATAAGCATTTGTCACATCTGCTGGCAGCAAATGTCTCCTGTCGTGTCAAGTCAAAATATCATTGCAAAATTGTCACATGAGTTGTGGAGGACAGTGAATTTATATGTACTAGTTCACAATTTTTCTAAAAATCCACTGCTAACGTCTGGCTCTGCAAGGACAAAAGACTGCATTTTAAGTAATTTCAGATCCATGGACTCAAACTGTCAAACTGTATTCGGTGTCCCAATGGAAGCCAGACGTCAACTTTTCACCGCTTGCTTATGACACATTGTGACCGTGACGGACTCTGATAGAAATTTGGCCTGCTTTATTTTCTGCTTTCTTTCATAGTAAAAAATTTAGGGTGCTCGTCCTATTACTCCTGCATTATTTCATTGAACATTTTCTTTACATGTGTATTTCTTCCAGGAACTTTCTCCTTTGATCCTTAGACAGTTCAAGTGCACCGCTTCTGTTTCATGTGACGACAAACAAGTAATCTCGTAAAATGGGAAATTTAATATGTTTACCATGAAAACTTTGAGCAGTTCGTCTGCTGGTACAATTTTTTTTTAAAGTTTGTGGATAGTGCACACGTTTTATGTTTTTATGGCACCGAGAACGATAACATGATGACTTTCCGCATAGAATTCTCAAAAACCCTCATCTCTGGTTGCAAGGTTTTATGACCTGGTCTCGATCAATAACCTGAAGTACCTTGTTCTTTCCCAGGAGAAAAATTTAAGCTTTGAAGCAAAACACGTTCTTCTGCTCGGTATATGACTATAGACATATATATTGTGCAATTGAGTAAACTCCTACAGCATCTTTTTGCCAGTTAAGCATGAAACTTGGGCTTGTTTAGTGACATTTCAAGGTCCACAGAGGTTAAAATTACAATGTCAGCTGCATGCCTTTTACTAGCACAGTATATTTTAATTGGTACCTTTCATAAGCAAAAATTAGTTGAACGGGCGTATACACATTTGCACGCGGGTTTGAACTCTTTGACATATTTTATACTGGCTAAGTTAGTTGGTTCAGCGTATTCTTGGAAGCATTATAAATAAAATAATAAGCAGTTTTTGAAATTATATCAGAAGGATCAAACCGAGCACCAGTTTGAAGCAATAATGTTCTTTATTTGAGATTTTAACGAAACACTAAAGAACACCAAGTTTGCCTTGGAGTTTGAATGGAATAATAACATAAACAGGGTTTTCATAACGCATTTAAGGAATTTTGTAAAGACGGCAAATAACTCATTGTAGTCACTGTGTTTTAATAACATTAAATACCTGAGCCACAAAAAGCCTCTCCTAGTAAAAAACCTAAAAAACGAGAAGGGAGTAACTTGGTTTGAAGGTCCGCGATTTTGTATAATCAAAACAGTATCATGCAATCATAGAAGCTCAAATACGAGAAAATTATTTGCGCACAGGTTGTTGGTATATATGCTAAGTAAACACTGCAGTGAACATGTATTCTGGAAATAATTATGATCATATAAAGAAGTCTGTGAGATCCACTATACACTATGTATAACATGAAAATTGAATTACATACATCATGTTCGTTTATAATGTACTTGCAAAGCAGACATTCCACCAACAAATTATGTCAAACTAAAATGCTTTCAACTGACTAAATACATACACATATTAGATGTAAGCATATACATGCAAACTCAGTCATTACTAAGCTTGTTTATGCTTACATCTTACGTGCACAAGTTGCAGAATACAAGCAAGAATAAATACTGTAGTGTACTAAAATATTTGTACATGTGAATTTTTCCTACGTTGCATACAAGCTCGTTTGCTGGCGGTGATGAGTTCCCAAACCTCTAGACATTCCCTTTTCACTGGAAGACTGGAACGGTTTCACAACATCAAGAAAAGTATTTAATTACTCGATATTGCATATTATATGACGAGAGTGTGTTATTAAAAGTATTGACTTGCGATGCATTCACCATAGACGAATGAGATGTAAAATTTCCGTCACTAGTATGATACGCCCTCGCTGAGCTCCGTAGCCAATCAAAATTAATTTAATTTGCGCCCAAAAATGTAAACATTTGCTTTGGTATGTCAAACCATTATGATCAGCTGGCATATTTTGCATGTCGCCCCAATGACGCTTTGCAAGTATTTTTCTCTGATTGGCTAACGGGTTGCAAACGTTTTTTGCCTGATTGGTGGACAGTGTTTTGACGTGACGGAAAATTTTACATGCTGATTGCTCACTATTCTCCTACTTTATTTCTCTTCTGCCTTTGGGAAGGGAACTAACAATATTCTCCCTAGTTTAATCTTAGGTTTACGGTAAGGAGTTATCCTTCTCTTTAAATTATACGTATCAGTGAAGGAAATAAGAAGCGAGAGCGATATAGACCGGGTATGCTTATGTTTTACTTTGAAAATCTAACGCTCATTAAAATTTAAAGAATACTGTGCAACTAGAAATGGGACAAAATTCGTTAAAAGTTCTTTTGTATACTTTGGATCTAACAATATTATATTAGGTAACAAAACTGGCGTGGTTTAAGAAATTAATTTATATTGTATAGGTATATATACCTAGCAAGAGCATAGACGGAAGTAAGGGAAATGTCAAGGTTTTAAATGAAATGAGAAAGTGTTTTTAGTTCTTTATACAGAATCATACAATATGGTTAAGTAATTTTGTACATGCAATGCCTTAATAGCATATAAATATGTACACCCAAATACATATCTTAACATAATAAGAATAAGATGACTGTACGGAAGGTAATAACGTTGATAAGATATTAGAAAAAGAATTGCAGATATACCTTGACACGATTTAGTTTCCTTTAATTTATAAGCAGAGTTACCTACAATTTAATGAGAATATT
The DNA here is from genome assembly GCA_001718145.1 of Orchesella cincta. Taxonomy (NCBI): domain Eukaryota; kingdom Metazoa; phylum Arthropoda; class Collembola; order Entomobryomorpha; family Orchesellidae; genus Orchesella; species Orchesella cincta. The sequence continues at coordinate 3,567 of LJIJ01005195.1, forward strand.
CATGGGCCTCTATATGCTCTATCTTGCGAAGCACAATTTTCATTGCTGGGATATTCCCCTTAGGTTATCCAAATACCTAAGTACGGAAACAAAAATCGACAAAACGGAAAATGCACGTTTGGCACTGATACTTTTCTTGTATTCATTTATGTATGTACATATTATGCTCGATTTACAGCGAACATGATCCAGATTTATAGACAACTGTAAGCCTATTATATAAATTCTTACATCATTAACTTAACAAATATAAAGGTACCTAAATTATTGACAAAAAGGAACTCATTTGAAAGCAATTACAATTACAACGTGTTTAAGGTTTTGGATAAAAAGCTGCATAAAAAGATGGGTTAAAGCTACCGTGTAATGCATCAACCACGGAATAGTTAATCAAGGTAAAAGCAAAGATGAAAGGCAATTACCTTATATGTTGACATAAAAAATTGTTTGCTGGTTTTTCACAGATTAAATTGATATACTTTTTGCTTTCGCGGTGGCTACACGGGAAAATGTTTGTAAGCACTCCTGATGCTTGTTTGATACTCGCTTTCACAGTTTTCTCGTCCTTCAGATGGTGGCGATAATGGAAAATTAGTAGTGAAAATTATACTGATAATTTGCGTGTATTTTAGCTTGGCTTCAACAAGTCAAAATGAAGTCGAATGCAAATAATATGTCATATATTTTCTGCAAAGAAATGTAGCGTTTTCTCACGGACAAGTTTTTACGTCTTTTTATTGATCTCAAATTCAACAACCTCGTCTTTCTTTCACTTTTTGTTTTGTTTAACTGTCCCTACCTCAAACACATGGATGTTTGGAACGTGACAGAACTAAATTGCTTAGATTTGAGACAGTGCCCACACACGTTTTATTAACTTTTCTTCGCCAACGATATTACAACTAATAGACACTTTCTTTTAGATGCAAGTCGCTGTGAGTTGAAAAGAGAAAGTGCCGGTGACAATTTGAACTTTGTAATGAGATGAAAGCCACACTTTTTCAAACTTGACTGTGGAAAAATTGATTTCAAAAGGAAACTTTGCTCAAATTGACAGGAAACTATACAGGTATATTAAATGATATTTATTCAAGTGTTAGAAAATTTATACAATTTGTAGCGCTTGTATTCTCGTCCTCCGCCTATCAGATCACGTCCTGCTTGGTTGAACTTGGGTTTGCAAGTGACTGCGAATGAGTGAAACTCATATCATTTTGTAAACACTATAGCATCTTCAGCGAAACGAGTCTGGTTGAGCTACGAGTTCCTTTTGCTCATACCAACAGGGAAACGGTCGAATGAGAAAGAGTACTCCGTCTTCTACGAGATTTTACTCGAGCCTGTACTGTGTACCACTTTCTCCGACTCTCTCGTTCTTGTTGGTGGGAAAAGTAAGTAAAAACTCGGCATATGAAGACCCTTGGTATTGAAAAGGGCTATGTACTGAAAGTTGTGTACCATATTCAGTACACTTTCCATCAGGATGTGGAAACGGAAAATATGCATACATGTATGTGAAAGGAACGTACAAAGCGAATTGCAAGAAACTGAATGAAAAATAAACCACAGGGATATTATTATATGAAATTTTCGGTTCTTTTTTTTATTTCTCTCAGCTATATACAGATCCTTCTCTCCGACAGACATACAAAGCATATATTTCGGAAACGTTTGTTCATTGGAGAAAGGTAGGTATAAGTGCATGTGGTGAGGAGATTGTGGTAAGCGAATGTGCCACACACGTACATAAAATCGAAACAGGCTTGGTGCACACACATATGCAAGTATAAAATGTAGGTAAGTAGTAGTAACAAAGAACAATGTACACAAGAGAATCAAATGTAATCGTCGCAATATATTTTATCCAATGGCAATACTGAGAACGAGGTATGTACAATATACAAAAAGGAATATAAAATCATGCAGTGACACTACAATTATTATGTTATGCGGGGCTACATGCATTCATAGGAGAGAACACTCTCATTTTATATGATGTGCTAAACAACAAAGTATGAGCGTTACGGATGTACGTTATCGTTACTGTGCTGTGTGTAAATGATGCGAAGAGAAAGGCGGAAGAAACTTGGAGAATCAGGCTAACTGACAAGTGGTATATATGTACTATATAGTACACCATCACCATTCAAACTGGTTTTCACTATCAGAAAATTTTTATGTTGTAGTAGTAGGTGGATAGAAAATGGTAGGTCCTTTTTACTATTGTATGCTGTATAAGTATGTACAAGCCCTTACTCTGGAATGGATTTTCGAGAGACGCGGAGACAAAAGAGGATTTACGGAGAAAGTTGATACATTTTATTCCAGCGTGCCTTACAGATTTTAACCTTTGCAACTTTCGGTCATATACCCGTCCGGTGTTAAGGAATACTTTACTCGTACGTTCATGATATAACGCATTAATCCATGCTAAAAAACGGTTGCATGTTGTCGAAACTAAGGACCACACAGCAATACATTACGATATGAAAGTTTTACCTTTATGGGTAGTTGTAATACATTGTGAGTAGGCAAGTAAGCACTTTCATTTTGATCTGGAGCTAAAAAAAACTTCTTCGCATTTCTCTAAAGGAGCGCAAGGAATGGGTAAGTTGATGAAAAAACAATAAAGGTACAGGGGAAATGTTTTCTTAGGTGTACATGTAGGTTTAGACACCAATTTTTCGAAAAAGCGTTTTTGTGTAGCTCATCCTTTCTCGTAGACTAGTCTTATGTACATAGCCATTAGATGGATCTTAATAGTAAAAACTTATCAGTGATTTGCTTAGCTAGGCTCAACGCCCTCATAAATGGAGGAGTCCTTCAGTTATTGGGATCGCAAATCGGTCGGCTCCAAGCTGAAATAACCGGACTGAACCACTTTTACATTCAAGGGAGGCTTTTGAATGCTTCATCATTTTACTTTTACTAATAATAATACACTAATCTGGAGACCGGGAAAGCGAGGGGATCGTATGGAATATGTTATTCAAAGCTATTTCATCTAAAAGCAGAATCTAATGTCCCAGTAATTTTGATAACGCTCATGAAGGATAAATTATTGGAGTATTCACAGAACAAACAACGTCATTTTCTTGGATTCCATACATTCTCCCTTTTCTAATGATCTTGCATTCGAGGATTTATTACTCAGAAAGATTTATTTTACAAATGAAACGAAACATCAGCATCCGTATATGTAACTGGAATCTATTTTCTCTTGAAAAAACGAGTAGCAAATAAATAGCTAAATATATATTCATATCTTGGTTCTCAAAAGTGGAGCAGCGGGGTAGGAATTTGGTCTGTGTAAACTAAAAATTTGTAGCAAAAGAAAACAAGGACAAAAATTTGCAAGATACTGTCAAAGGATTTTTGTGTGCTTTTGCCATGTGAAGGATATATAAACTTTTCGATTCTTGTGCTGTGCATACATAAGAAACTTGCCTACAGATTAAGTACATATACATTTCATCATTTTTATCAAATTTTTCATTCGGATACTGTTTTGTTTACATTTTATAGCAAACAATACACAATAGCACACAATATGTTTGTAATCTGCCACTCAGGTTTCAAAATCAGGAGCAGTTTCAGTTTTAGGTCAAACATTATTACAGACCAAAAACGCGACGTAATTTGGTATACGCCACCGCATAAAATTCCACGAACTCGGGACTACGATCAAAACTAATGAACACGGAAAACTTTCCAAGAAAACGAAAACTGTCCTCAGCAGTGGTGGTGTGTAAATGAGAATATATAAACTTATCCAACCAGTTTCTGAGCTAATAAGCTTTCCCATGAATGTGTCAGTTATTATAGATGTCAAGTAATGAATCCGTTCCACCGCACGAGTTTATTATGCTTTTGACCACTTGGTTCATTAAAACAGGAGCACTATATCGAATAAGATCCTCTCTTTCTACCCGCTTTGTTTGCTTTTCATTACTATTCCTTGAGGTACAGTTCATCATCATGAGTCTCATTTCCTCGAAATCGCTCTTGCTTCTCTTCTGTAGTAAGTTACTTTGGAGCAAAACGCTGCAGAATCTTTAAATGAGAAATTGAAAAGTTGGAATTCTTATATTCAAGGAGTGGGTCGATGACATTATTTTTATTGTGAGGAAAATGTATGTGTGTATGAACCTACAGAGTCATTGAGGCAGGTATTTATTCGAACTAACATTTGAATTTATTCCTAATTGTTTACATTGAATATATTCTGTTTCACGGGATGTGCAATACACAAACTTTAGTATATTTTGTGGCCGGGGAATTCATACTTGGTATGAAATGCAAATTCTGCCATTAACTAAATTATTGTAATAGCGCCGTGTCAGAGAGAACCTTTCGAAACTCTCCAGCCTACAATTCATGGCATACATGGTAGGTACGGACGCTTGTTAATGCTGAACCCAGAAAACAATGGAATTAATATTACTTTAAAAAAGACTATGCCATTGACTATCGGTAAAAATTGATGACTCAGCCAAACACCAGCTGGTGACCAAGGTCTATAAAATCCAAACTGTGTCTCGAACGCATACTTGTTAGTGAGTTTCTCAAATTTTGCTTTTGTTGCATTTTGAGACACTTTCACATCGCACACTGCCCCAAACATACCTTTTGACCTTGTAATATTCAATATTGAAAGCACTCCTCTACAGCTAGTTCTTTCCATCCTATTTGTAACATTGTAACTTTATTCCAGCTTTTATGTATCTAAAGTTCAACACAGTAAAGTATCGCTCCGTAATTTGTGCGAGAAATGTTTTTATTTGCAACATTTATATGTGAGTATAGCAAAGTGTGGATTTCTTCACTATATGAGAGGTGAATATATAAGGTATGCTAATAAAATAGTATACTCTTCCAGCACATTAAACCCTGCCATGCCCTTAGAAAAGTGTGCATGTAGCCCTCACTGAGACTAGACGACTATAATACCCAACCAATATCCTCTCTTCAGGTTCCACAATGTGCAGAAAACTGTGAGGCAGGCAAATAATGGGAGATGCCTCGTGTAACACAATGATGAAAACAGTGCACCTTCTTGAGAAAACTACTCTAGTATCAACTTAAAAAACAAGTGAAAGAATAGTATCAAAGAGCTTGAATAGGCATGTAAGTACATGCATAAAATATCGACCGGACGGAAGAAAATTCTCATTCTTACTCACTGCAATCAGTTTATTTGGAATGACAAGAGGTTTTTCCCATCTTTCTCGTTCATGAGTTTTAGGTCTCGTCTGAGTGGGTGGAAAATGTACATGTCTAAAGCAGTGATACAATTATTGTATGTACTACAATATACTTTATATACCCAATGAATTTTTAAAGTCCTAACATGCTACATAATCTTTACAACGTAGATTTGTACTAGTGCTCAAAGTTTACGAACAAAAGATAGTGGCTCTCAAGTTTCGTTTCTTTTCCGTTAAGCTTTTGAAAAAATGAAAACTAGACACAAGTAAACTAAAGCAACTTTTACAGTTTTGATAGACGGTGGGAGCATTGAATGACGATGAATTTAATCCACTTTCCGTCCGTTTTTTTAGAGTCCAGGAAAAATGTTTCCACGAGGTAACAAAATATTCTGTGGATAATTCAGGAGTGCAGTTAACACATGTCGAGAAAATCACTTTGTTTCATCATTGTTTTCAGGAATTTCGATTCTTTCTTAATACAGATAAATTCGCACATTTAGAAAATGCAAAGCAAAATTTTTGCACAAATATAAAATAGCTTTAAGGTACAAACAACGTTGAAAGTACAGACGTGTGTGACCAGACAGTTGCATCAGCATGGGCTATTCCCACTGACATATTAGTCTGGCTCAAAGACCCAGAATCTCAGATGATGTTGTGGAGATAAGTGAGATATATATTGCATTTTGGTATGCAAAAGTAGAAGTATTCAACATTTCCCCTTTTGTATTTGAACTCATGAATCTTTACACATTTGAAGTACATTTCATCGATAGTGTAACATATATGTACCTGTAGTGAATAACAAATGACAAAAATGTTTTCCATTGACACTTGTCTTGTCGACGTTTTAAACACTCGATCATACATGAAGAAACTAGGGGATTTCTGTTGGAATATGTATATATGTAACTCCGGTAATACTCTTTAGAGCTAACTGTCCAAACTTGTTAAAAGGGTGAGGTAAATTGTCTTCATTTACTATTCATACCATGAATAGGAAATGAATTTCATAGAGCCGTTGTTATCCGTTTATATATGTAAATTGTGCATCCGATGATTTTGCTTTTAGTAAATTCTTAGTACAACATTTCTTTTCAAATTTTGAAAGCTGAACCTTTGATTGTGAATCAGGAGACGAAAGAGTTCAGTATAGATTATAGATAGTTAAATATCATAAAATGGTAAATTAAGGTAGTATAAATGTGCTTGAGTGTGACACGGTGATACATTAAATTCTGTATGCTAGGAGCAGCAGAAGTGGCGGCATTGTCTTTTTTATGTTTTATCATCCGAATGTATAGTTTGAAAAAGCAAATCTCAAAGATTTCACTTCACGTGCAGTGTATCAGAAGATGGTAAAAAATTTCATTAGGCTTAGGTAAAATATGCGTTAAAAAGTTTAATCAACCCTTTCGACCCATTCTTTTAATTTTCTTTCCGTCAGTTCCCAGAATGATTACATTGACGAGGATGATGATCAGACCTCCCTCCTGAAAGAAACACGCTCAAGCAAGTTGGTGAAAAGAATAGTTTTCTATTGAGTACAAGTTGAGGTCTTTCCGTTTTGCAACGAAACTTTTGCTTTGCTCAAGTGTCTTAACGAAGTGGTCGCTAACTTGCTACACCAACGTAGTAGCAGCAGTGAGTGAGCAAGCGAGCATCCCAAAATATATTAAAGACCACGAGAAGTAAACTGAAAGTGTGGCACATGCTAAGAACGTTATCAACCGCTCAAGTATGAGAAGAAGAGAAAGTGAGCCAAGTGACGAAGTAAGAAAGTGAGTTTTTATTTCTGGGAGTAGCTGGAAGCAAAAGTAATTCCTTCCTATTGGGTATACCTAAGTGAGTGAGAGTCTCGCAAGCTATTCATCTAATGCCCTACAATCCCTAGTTTTTCCCGTGTCATACCATCATCGTGTGCCACGACGATACGACGACGTTGTGTTCCCACCAACAAAGCTAGGAGCGGAGGGGCCTTCAAGTTCTTTGCTACGACAATAAAGTAGCAGTGAAAGGAACATTTACTGTGCTGAGGACGGACGACTGCCACGGTGTACTGAAGGAGAAGAGAGGAAACGCTTTATGGTTGAAGGAAAGAATATACCCATATACTAGGAGCCTGGAATGGAATGCAAGCATGAAAAAGTTGACTTTACTACCTCTTCTCGTCTCGCATCTCAAAATTTTGGCTTCGTTTGAGTCTTCTCACTTAACGAATGAGAGAAACGAGAGCAAGAACAAACCAAGAATGTACATGACCTAATAAGGAAGTGCCCATAAGTAACCGGCCTGTGTTTACTTGGCTGTATTAAATGGGTGACCCTTTGGAGTGAGTGGGGTCATTTAAATGCCCTTTAAATTTGGATATAATTTAGAAGACTATGTATTATTTGCAATAAGTATTCTCCTGACAGCAAGCGATTTCCCAATCATTGTCTGAAATTGAGTTTTCAAGGCATTTAGACCATTTTTGGAATCCAATTTCTCAGAAATTACTAATTCTTTTGTGAAAATCTTTGGCTCCCTAGATAAAGGACCCAAATAGGTCTAGGAAACTCCTTACTTCATGTATCCTAGAGTTGTACATAGTCACATACTAATTGATCAAATATGCCAAATTTTCAAAAATGGCAATATTTCGTCTAACGAATTTCCCAATATTTCAAGAACGTCTAACTTTTTCCATTGACCTTCAATTTCTACGAAGTAACTTTTATAATGGAAAGTGAGTAAAAAATGATATAAGGACATAAAATTCTTAAAGCGTCAGTAAGTCCTTTTAGGAATATTAGCTGCAAAGTTAAAATATTGCAGAAAAGTATGATTTTAAGGTTGTTTTTAGAATTGGGTTTTACTCAGCAACACGTCAGCGCAAAAGTTACCGATTCATGGAAATTATATCTAGTATAATGGGTATTTAAATGATCCACTCAGTCCCCACCGTTAACGATTTCAAAGTTACAGCCAAACAAACACAGCCGGATTACTTATGGGCACTTCCTATTATATCAAAACCGGAATGTCTTTTTGGTAAAGATTTTTGTTTTTGTTCAAATTGACGTGTTAGTAGAGTCTATTTAAGTTGCATTACGGTGCAAAATTTCACTTATTAAAAAATGAAGCGTTTCGGAGATATCGCCGTTTTTAGCGAAAACACCTTGATGCATTTCAGAAGTTTCAATTTTTCTCAAAAGTTAACAAAGCTAGGACCCGGATTCTTTTTTTGGTTGAAAGAAGACTAAATTTGCCAGGTATTGTTTTTTGAATTTTTGAAATGTGTCCCAATTTTTTTTAAAAATTGTCAAACATTGAATTTCACTTCGGTCAAAAAAGTAAGCATCGCAGAAAAAACTTCTCAATGTTGAATTTTTTAAAAATGGGACACATTGCAAAAACTTCCAAAGGAAACAATACTATGCGAAATAGTCTCTTCAACAAAAAAGAATCAGGTCCTAGCTTTCTTAACTTTCAGCAAAATTGAACCCTGAATCATCAGGTTTCTAAAACGCGATTATCCCGAACGCCTTCATTATTGTAAATGCGAAGATTTTGCAGCGTAAGCAACTTAATAGACTCGAACAACATACGTCAATTTTGAACAAAAACAAAGATTTACAAAAAGACATGCGGTGATAAATAGAGGTCACATCAGTCCCAGCCAAATCATAATGTTTAAGTGCACACATG
>LJIJ01005196.1:0-12464 GCA_001718145.1 Orchesella cincta
CTACGTCGGACGACTTCTCCTTTAGATAAAACAGGGAACTTTGTTACTTAATGTAGTTATTCAAAGGGCATGCAAACCACACGATTTAAAAGTGACAGAAAATAAATACAATTTATTGATTTAAAATAGCTTCAGCAAATTCCGTAGACGTAGCGGAAGTAACCAGACATTTATAGAATTGTATAGAACTCCATCCAGCCTCTTTGAATGTTCTCAATTGACACTCCAGCATAAAGCTGCAGATGATGAGATGCATGTGCGCAGCACTATGTGCTCCAAATTTATTGGTGTCGATCCTGCAGCAGTTAGAAATGACTTTATCCATCGGGCAATGGTTTGAGATGTGACACTGCCGTATGGTTTCTTGTAACTGATAAATAGTTGAGACGAGTTTCTAAAGCCTTTTGTTGCAGCTACATAAGCCGAGAGAAGAGACGCTACGCAAAGTTGCGGTTTCTCAGTGAAAAATGGGATGTTAAACTCATGTTGATGAAAGCCAGGACGTGTAGTTTTTAGAACTTTAGAAATTCTGATCTTGACTTGCCATTCGCCAATGACTTGCCAGCGTCCTCAATTTGAATAGGCGCGGCTAAGGTTTTTGGACTCGCGGAAGCGGTTAACTAACACAGTAAAGTTTACTAACTTCCAATTGTTTTAGTGTTGGAGTGATAGGTTAGAAGCTCGGATGCTGGAGGGCTCCAAAAATGCCCGTAGGATGTGCTACATCCCAATAGAATTATAGGCCGGGGTAACTGTTGGACGTTCGCTAAAGCAGGCTTATTACAAGCTTTAACGTATGGACTTTCCAGCCAATGCGTGATGGTTGGTTTGGAGATAAGAGAAGAGCGACGAGATCTTGCTGTCGCTTTATGGAGGCTATAGGCTTCCCCCCAAATTGAATCGGTGATGAAGAAATGTAATAACTTGAGATTCAGATGATGAGAAGATGTCCAAATTGTTTGTGATAGCATACTCGTACCAGTATTTTAGAGGCACTATCAACTGTTTTATGCAGTTGTGATGGGGCCCAAGAGTTGAGGATGAAGGTAAAGCTGGAAGTTGGAAAGTTCTTTCTTCGAAACGCTTCCTGGAGAAGAGCGACGCCTCCAGGGTAGAGTGCGCCACAGTGGGTGTGGATTCCTGTCGGTAGATTCAAGTAAATGAAAACTAGGCTTAAACTCAAGTGCATTTACTCTATTGTGCATATTTCCGGCTACCAAACTTGTGATAACCATTTTTGGGTGCACAATTATTATTTCACAATTATCTCGTAATGCTTTTTGAAGGCAACGTTAAATGGAGGGAAAGCGTAATACAAGATATTTTCCCATTTGAATGTGAAGGCATCTATGATTTCCGCATTCGGATCTGGAAGCCACGACGAGTACCGGGGTACTTGAAAATTGCATCTTGATGCAAAAAGATCAAATGTGGGCACACCAAATTCTCGACAGATAGCGTCAAACTATCGCTTAGATAAACTGCGCATTGCCAAGAACTGCATAAGAGTAATCGTGACTCAGCATCAGCTTCAACATTGGATTGAGAAGATATATAACTCGCATATATAAAAATTTTCCGCTCTTCACACCATTGCCAAATGTCTCTAGATATTTGCATCAAATTTTTGAAACGAACACCACCCATTCTATTGATGTATGAAATTGCAGTGGTGTTATCGATTCGCATAAGTATTTGAATTCCTTTCAAATTAGAAGCGAAGCATTTTCAAACCAAAGAAGCGCTGCCTTTTACTGCCAAAAAATTGATATGATCATTCTGTCTTCAGCTGCCCACTGTCCTCTAGTCCGATTATGATTGCATACGGCACCCCATCCTGATTTTGATGCATCAGTAAAAATTGTCATTTCAAATTGATCAACCCTAATTGGACTTTCACATGATGGTATAACTGACTTCCACCATGCTAGGTCTTTCAGAACTTTCCTGGAAAGTTTAACTTTCGCTTCGTAATTGCCGTCGTTTAGATTCAAGCATTTTATTTTGAATCGTTCCGGTTCACGGGTATATAACATCGAGTAAGGTACAGCGTACCTACATGCGACCAAGGAACCAATTATTTCAGCAAGTTTTCTAATAGTGCATTCTCCTTTTTCTGAAACGTTCTTTATCAAATTGATAATTTTCACTCGTTTTTCAGTGGACAAAGAAATGGAAAAACGCACAGAATTAAAAATAAGGCCCAAGAAGGAAATTTCTTTGTTTGGTTGGAGAGATGATTTCTCTACATTAACTTCCAGTCCTAGCATAGCCAGTATGTTTACTGTCATACTTGTGTCTTTCTCACAAAGCAAGCGATCAGCACTAGAAACCCAAATGTCATCAATATAAATGACTGAAGTAATTCCTGCAGATCTAAGATGCTGCATTACAGGCTTCATGATTTTTGTGAAGACGTAAGGTGGCGGTACAAGTTCCAAACGGTAAGCAAGTGAATTCGTACATGCTATCTTTCCATACAAACCGTAAGTATTTCCGGTGAGAAGTATGTCACTGGAACGCATATATAATATGCATCTGTCAGATCAATTGTGCTCATGTAGCAATCTGGGTGAATGAGTTGCATTACAGAGCGAGCATCCTCCATTTTAAAATGAGGAGCATCAATGAAAGTATTTAATTGTTTCAAATTAAGAATGAAACGGTACTTTCCTGATTTCTTTGGAACAAGAAATATGGGTGACACAAATTGTCCCTCTAACGCTCTGCAAGGTTCCACGACTCCTTTATAAATGAGTTCCTGTATATGCTGACTCATTGCTTTCTCTTCCGTAGGTGAAAGAGCTGGAGATAATTGAATGTAAGGCTGATGAGGAGTAGTATGAAACGGAATTCGGTACCCGGAAAGCCAGCTGAGAATACGCTTATTACTTGTAATTTGCTGCCAGCTTTCAACAAAATATTGCAATTTTCCAGCAATTTTGGTACTTACAGTTACTAGCGACGTTTGGTGTAAGTCGCGTTTGGGTTTTGGCAGCCCGCTCGCGTTTCGGTATCCGTTGGCGGAGGGGGCCGTTGGAGTTTAAAGGAACATCCTTGTTGGAGCCTTTATATCCTCCCTTTGATGACTTGGAAGAAGACGTTGGCGTCTTCATTTCCTTGCTGACCTTTTCCAGTTCTTTTGCAACTTTAATTCTGCTGCCAAGCTCTTTTCCAAAAAGAAATTCATCAATTTCACTGGATTCTGCAACTTTTTTAATGACTGGCTGCAATGAGGGATAAATGGAATATCGACGACTTAATGACATCGAGTGGTGTATGTCATTCAGCATTTTCGCCCCGTTGTAAAGGTGCTCGAAGGCATCTTTCTTACCATCCCATTGAGATGTGGACAACAGGGTAAGCGTTTTTCCTGTAGCTGCAATGGCATGACCTAACTGATTTTGCCATTTGTGGAAAATGGTTTCCTTTTTCATGATTGTTTCATGAAGATTTTGTAGCTCGTGGTTGAGAGCTGGGGCCTTTCAATAATGAGGCAGTTTGGGCTGGAATAGGATATGTTCCTCCAAAGTCTGTCTCATTTCTTTTTCGACACCTTTGCTAGCAATGTGGTGCCAGCGGACTGCAAGTTCGTTTGGAACAGGGTCGCCCGGTTTGGGTTGCTGTGCAGGAGCAACACCAAAAGGATTTCAATGAGCTCTTTGTCCAACGGAGCATGAATGATGAGATCGGCATCCCCATCACGTGTGGGATCCGGCATTCCATTACCTTGGGCGTCAGCGGTTTTCTGACTTTGAGCGTCCGTGGATTTCGGACTTCGAGTGTCAGCGATTTTCTGACTTTGATCGTCAGCGGTTTTCTGACTTTCAGCGTGACCAGGTCGTTGACCTAGATTGTCAGCGGATTTCTGACTTGTCTCAACAATGGGTTCCACGCTGCTTGATGACTCCGAAGAAGATGAAATTTTCCTACTTCTGCTGCGGCGCGATGATCTAGTTACGCTGCGTGAACGACGATCCACCGATAAGCGCTTATCAATGCGCCTCTCGAGCGAGCTGTTCCAGTCTATCCATAACGGTTGACATGAAACGAGTGGGTTCATTCTGGTGAGAATGAGAATTGCGACGTCCTACGTCTGTGATGAGAGACAAATTTTTCAGGGCTTCGTCGAAATCGCGAGCCACTGCGTGAGCGCTGTCTTATCCTACCACCTGAATTCATGGTCGTTTTGGTAGTGAAAGGCTACAGAATATAGACAACTACTAAGCCAATCGGTGAATAATCAAATCAAGCTTCACATACAATATATAGAATAAGTGTGAATTATAATGATTACGTCTGTTACAATTAGTTGGTAAACAACACTGTATTGTTATACTTAACCGTCCGGGAGTCCAAGGGATTTCACCTATTGTTGTAAAAAACACAATATTCAGGAACCAGATATTCCGTTGCGTAACCCTTGCACTTTTGTCACTTTTAAATCATACTTTAATTGAAAATTTAACGTTTGAAATTTTTAATTGAAGAGTTGTGTGGATCATGGAGACACACGAAGAAGCAATGAAGAGAAATGAGCAGAATCGGCAGGATATCAACTAGTGATCTGAATAATTTATAAAAACGAGCCAAAATAAATTTTGCTTTAAAAGTGTGGTGATTGGAGCACGAGGTGGCGTACTACATTAAGTAACAAAGTTCCTTGTTTAATCTGAAGGAGAAGTCGTCCGACGTAGAATTATTCCCTGGAAATTACATGTACTGACTGATACAAAACATTTTTACCTAGAAATAAGTCAGAAAGGTTAAGATTAAACTTCGGATCAAATTTCATATACATAGTAGAATTTCCCATTCCTTGAAGCTCCATATTATTTTTGTTTTCCGCTCGTAGTTTTCCATAAAGAAATTCCTTCACCTCGGCATCCGATAAAATTTTGCGAAGTTTGATGTAGCGGAAAGCAATATAAACCGCCAAACCTACTAGCAAAAACATTATTGAAGAACTAACGGAAGTTACTACGATAACCGTTTGGGAATCCTCAGCTGCTATTGTAACAGTAGAATCTTCGGTGGAAGGATACCACATAATCTCACCGTTGTAAACTGTTTTATAAAAATTTACAATTTGCAATTCTTTTGTAACTTTCACTTGAGTTTTCTAGAAGTAAAAATGAAAATTTTACCTGGAAGTTTTTCTATGTAAGATTTTGGATTGGACAAGTCCTCAAAGTTGTCTATTTCCCACCAGCCTGTAGTTTGGTTATCCAGTATATTATCAAAAGCTTCCACACAAAAGTAGCTAATATCATACGTTGTACCAAACGTTTTGAAAAGATTTAGCAATTTAAAATATCGTTCAATCGCAGTGCGATTGTCCTTTATTTCCAATTCCAGTTGGAGACGGAAATGGAGTCGTATATGTGGAAGTATCGAACCAAGAAGTCGTTTGAGAAACAAATGAGAATCTAGCAAAGCTTCTAAATTTGATTTTCTATCAGATTCCAAAAAATTTGAAACATTGTGGATGCAAACTATGTAACTTGCCTCTGTCAAAACTTTGCAATACATCAGTCGATTTGAGAATGAAATGTTTTATCATATTTTCACAATTTTCTATCCCATTCAAAATAATTCCACCACTCAAGTTTAAGTTTCTTATGAATTTTAACATTTTTAAAACGGTTTCTGTGCTCGTTAAATTATTTGAAAGAACCAAATTAGATTTTTCTATTAAATTTACTTCGAAATCAATATGAATTCCCTTAAGAAATTGCGGATTATATAATAAAGGATTTTGTCTCAAGAGATTTAGAAAACCCTTAAAGAATTTCAAGTCAGGCTGCAAGTTCACTGTCGAAGCACAATAGCACATGTAGATAACAGTATCATTAATACCTGCATTTAAATTCGCTACTGAGTTCACTCCGGAAACGAGATTTTGAAAGTCGTTACCGATAACGAATTCTGCGACACGAAATCTATTAAAAATGAATTGGAGCATTGTCATATAATCTTTCATCCTTATAGGTTGATGGTCGCTAACTTCATCAGTGCGAAACACCGTTCCAACATAAATGTTAAAGAAGTCATCAACATCAAAATTCGATTTTCCTTCCACCCAATCTATGCAAGTATCTAATTGCCAGTTATAGTTAGAATCCAAATAACTACGCATTAGATACCCTGGATGACGTTGCGCATTGGAAAATACGTGCAGTGTATTTTCCGTTTGATTATCACTTTGATCAGATGACCACCATTCGGAATATGGGTAGTTTGTACGACGTAATACTGAAAACCAAGCACTGTACAAATCAACATTAACTGATCTTCCTATATCGGTTTCAGATATTGGTAAGTTTTCCAGTTTAGCCCAGTTAAGTATAGCTTCATAGTACACAATTATTTCATAGTTAATTTCATCACAAAACAGGGAATTTGTTTGATCAAGGGATTTCCAGTGTCTTGGACGATCTGTTTCTTCCACTTTCAATTGAAGATAAACTGTGGCCAATGGTTGTTTGGCTAAAATTGCATTTCTAAACATATTTACCATCTGTAGCCCTTCCTAATTGTGTCCTCATAATAAAACGAATAGGTTTGAAAGTCTTTGTTCCAAACTAGAACCACTGCTTTTTTCAAAACATAAAAATGCCCTTCAATGTTTCACACCCAGTTACACTCACTTGCCTGAGTATCATCGAATGAGTTGTAACGTTCAAATCCACCAAACATCCAATTCGCATTTTGGAAGACATTTGTCCAGCAAATGCAATCTTTTTATAAGTGTTGTGGTGTTCACAGTCTACAGTACGAGTGTTGCTACAGCGCTGGCTTGGAATGGGAAAAAGCAAACTACTTAATTTACCACCTGCAGTATCCACCAAACCTGATGAAATGATCCGTTCCAAAACCACCTGTTCCCAGTCCCACGATCTGGAGCGTAGAAATACGGATTTTGCAATGTAATCGGACAAGTCCAGAATTACATCAAGCTGAATAGACGGCACATTTGGATGTTTATAATAGTTGGACAATTCCACACTCCATTGCTTCAATTGCCCTTTAGTGTTTAAAAGTAAGTTGGGAAAAATTGTTATCCACAATTCAAAATTATCTTCAGTCTATTAATTATTTTTAAAATCTTACTGTCATTCATAATAATTGACTGTGATTTTCGAAAGCCAGTTCCCATTAAAATAGAAAGCCATGAAAAGGAACTTGGGAAGTATCCTAAAGTGGGATTTGTCAACGTAGGCGTTATTGAGAATTTGCTCTCTGACGTTTCGTTCACTGGACGAAACGGCTGAATAACAATTAAACCTTGGGTAGCATTAGAGGAAGTCCAAATATGAGAGTACCTAGCTAATAATTGTCGGTGAACATTATCGCCAACATATTCAGGTGGTGAGAAATAAGCGATTTGTTGTTTAACAGATCCAAACCAGGATTTTTCTGAAAGTCTGATCATTTGTTCAGACAAAAGTTTCATGTGAATTTGAAAAAGGCCAAATGATTCCGGTACACCAAGCGTGTTTCCAAACTTCAGTGTTACGACAACAAATTGGGAATTCTCTACTAAATATTTCATCGAATAGCAGTCAATAAGAGTTTCCTGAAATCCTATCCAGCATACGTGTTCGATGTCAGGAAATTATGCCACATTCGAGCCGAAACGTCCGAGCACTGCACGTCGACTTTTAAACTAATTATAATTGCTGGTTTAAAGCTATCCAAGAAATGTTGTAGGGTGTAATTGTTAATTCATCTAGCATGGTTGTGTTTACTCTGTGATTATAAAACAAAGTAAATTTGATGAATACGAATAAGTTTATTTCATGTCAGAAAAAAAAAATTCCAACTTACGTCCAAATTATCAGAGTTTAGTCTCAGCTGTATTTCCGATAGTTTCCTTATAAATTTGGGCCACTTTTAACGTCTGCTCTTTTATTTCTGCTAGTGTATCACCATCTGAAATTCATACGTTTTACGTCTGTTTAAATATAATATAAACTATATAACATTTCTTACTTCGTACCTGTCGCGAACAAAAACGTGGAGCCCCTAATGGATTTTGACGATGAGAGTCCAAACGCCGAGAAAAAATTGGAAACAAATTCAGTTTTTGTCAGCTTCCCTACTATGAGGTCATTGATTGGTGTCGTGACATCAAACACCAGCCTATTATGAGCACTACATTGAAACCATAAAGGGAAATAAACGATAACATCATCAGTAAGGACAACATCTTAAATATGTAAAAACTCTCTTTGCCAAAGGGTATCAAACAACTGACGACGAGAGCAAGAATACGTTTTTGTGTTCTCAATGAAAAAGAATGCATGCAAAAAATATTCGACGAACACAGCATTTCGTAGAAATGCATGAGATTGCAGTATTCTTAGAGAATGTATTCACAAACAGGATGTGTGTTGCGCTTACTAATTATGGTATGAGTTTGAAAAGATACAGGACTTTCCAAAATCAAATTTAATGTAGTCAACCAACTCCTAGTCCATGAGAAATAGTCACTGACCGGATATTGCATGAGTAATTTCGTGGTTTGCTAAAAATAATTTTGTTTTTTCTAAGTACACCGGTGACGGATGTTGATTAGGTAAATTTGGTGTTGGCGTTGGCGAACGTCTTTGTTTGAAGTTTTCATTCTAATATTCCATTCTAGTGGATAGCATACATAACGAATATAAAATTATGAACAGTCATTTTTTATTATAGTAGTATAAAATTCTCACGTTTCCTTTTTAATTTCTAATCAGCTTTGGTTTTCCCTTTCCGCAAATCTGGATACGTGTGATTTCGAATTGTTAGTAATAATATTTTTTAGGTATGCATAAATAATTATCGTAGTAGTATATTATGCCTTTGAATTAACAAAACAATTGGATGACACATACGTTGGGGGAAATATTGCTGTTTTATAACTGTGATTCTTTATATTAAAATCAATATAAAAATCGTGATAATTCACACAGCCTGTCATATGTCATGTCATATGATTTTTCATTATCCCTGAAATAATTGTGATGTGATTTCTAAATTACTGCAGCGCGCTACCAGCGTTAGACACATTTTACTAAATTTCCTTAGATATTATTTGGAATTTTAGATACACGAAAGGAAACCCAACATTTCAGAGTTTCCTCAACCCGCAAATTTATGATATCATAATGTAGTTAACTGATTCTTGTGCACTAATAACAGGTTAATGATGTTGCAATTAAAAAAATAATACGAATCTGACAAATTAATTATTTTGTCCTTGAAATGCCTGCGACAACATTAAGTGGATTTTGGGTGTGTAAATCCGGGTTACAATGTCAACTAGTTAAATTACTGCTGATTTTTTAATTAATTGATAACTTCGAAATGTTGAATGAGTTTTAATTAATACAGATGTATGCATTAGCAGACAGGGAAGAATGCAATTAGTCGAATTCATGTAACAAATTCAACGCAATAATTAGTGGCTGAACTCAATCTACTTTAATGATAGATGTTAGGCAGATGTTTTTGCATTTGCAAGTTTACAAGATATAATGATAAAATTGTAATGCTGTTGAAATTAAATTGAATCCAGTGTGTTTCAAATTCGTCCAGCCAGCATGAGTCCGTTGATGGAGTTGATTGTTAGTGCACGGGGCAGCAACATCCATTGGCAGCCCAAGAGCAAGGAAGACATGGTTCCACACATTCAGCCTTGTGATATAAAATAAACCAGATGTACTTATTTTAACTGAATTAGGTATGAGTTTTTAATACTTCAGAATTAGTGCTTTACTTACGTCTTGTCCAGCACAAGGCAAGCGATCGATGCCATGAAGGTGGCAACAATCGCCACAACCTTGAAGAACTTCATGATTTCTATAGTTTGGAGTGGAAAAATCTTTTATGGGGTAGCTTTTGATGATGTGATGACGAGTATACAGTTGAGACGAGAATGAAGTCTTAAACCAAATTCGTTGATTCGCTTAACTTAACTTGCGTCGTCATTTCGTTTTTATGAGATGCGTTACGCGAGAACATTATATTTTATCGAGTGTTCATTATCGTAATGGGCAATTCCCATTTGCCGCGATGGCAAACTTGAAACAAGATCGGTACCTACTAATTAAATTTACGTAACCCATTTGCTCGCGTCATCCCATCGATTACGCTGTAAGATGTTTTAAACGCATTTATAGCAAATGCTTGATAAATGTTTCCGTGTAATAAAAATGTACGTATCCTAATAAGCCGCATGTTAATGTAAAGAAATATTTGGTCTGACTTAAAGCAAAGTTATCTACGTGATGTATTTATACCTGATGCTCTGATAAATCTAACAGTTTTAATATGGACACCTATGTAATTAGTAATTGCAGGAACCTAGATTTCTTTTAAAAGTTTTTAAAAAGCATACTTTAAATGTCAGTATCGGCCATTTTCATTTGCAACAGCATTGTCCTTCTCACTATTTTGTAAACAGAAGTGAATTATTCTGAATTCAAATTTTGTTAATGTCTGCTTTAACAACGAAATCGTTTACAATGAGCCCTAAATATATTTAACCACTAAAAATACTTGAAAGTAAACCAGAATAATGTTTAATGTGTAAAGAATTAAGTGCTGACTGAAATAAATTGGGGAGAGGGTATTTAAATTTAAATGAGGGAATATGAATCTACGTTATATATGAGTATCAAAACGTAACCAGGTAAGTGTTGAAGATATTACACAAGTATACAAGTTTGTCATTAGGAATAATTCAAAGTTTTGAATTGAAGCTGACTATATGCATGAGCGGCTACTTATTCTCGAAATTCATTTTGGGAGAAAAATTTGTCACGTGCCATATATGAAAATTCAGTTTCTAGGGTAAAAAATTGTGAAGAATTCAATAAGATTACTTTCGGATGTCCAAAATGTACCAATTGTTAACTATTTATATAAAGCATGCCGGGACCCCAATTTTAGTAGTTTTACCGCAGTATCTTTGTCATAAGTTCTGTAATATCTGGTCCCCCTGTTCTGAAAACATTTGATCAAATGAGAGTGTTGTGAGCATTTTCATCTATAAAACGTATAAAATCCTGCGCAAATCTACGCAAACATTTAAGTTTGAAATCTCTCGACTCTGTCAATTTTTTTAGGTTCCTCAATTTCAGCTGTAGGGCATGCATGATTTCCTGAAATTGTTCCTAACATTGTTAAAACGTCATGTACTAATATTTTAAAGCAAAATACCAGCGTGAACATTCGAAATGGACGGTTTTTGAATTTTGCTAAACAGTTTGGCTTATATTGAAACCTTTGCCGTTTGAGTTTGCGGCAGTGTATTTCTATAATTTTTAAGCAAATGTTCACAAGAACTTTATTTGATAGATTGGTATCTCAGAACTGGGGGACTACGATTTTGCTTTGCGTGCAGAAAAGATACTGTGGAAGAAGGGCTAAAATGGCGATTCAGCGTGAACTTTGAGAGGATAGCTTAAAATGGTACATTTTGGAGAGCCGGAAAAAGTTTTATCGGCTTTTTCATGATTTTCTACCCTAGAAAAAGTAATTGCGATAAAAAATGACACTGGAAGGAATTTTTGAAAATTTTTTCCATTCTCCATGTAAAATTGTATTTCGAGACAAAGTTGAACGCCAGTGCATCATAGTGCTTTGCGGCTCATTAAAAAGCCAGCGTGAAAAGCAAAAGAAAGGGTGAGGGGCAATATGAAATACTACACTGATACGACAATTAAATTGGTTTAGCTATAAAAACTCGTAGTGGAAAAGGGTGAAATAAACAAACCAGTGTGTATTATTTGTAAAATTATACGTACACCGGATATTTTCTTTTTCGGTTGGGATATTTAATCGTAGCCAAAATACCTGCTTGTGACCAAAAATTATTACTGGAATTGTCGGAATATCGCCAATCTTGATTTCTACGTGCATATTGCAACCCATTTATCTAAAATTTGTTTCAAGCCTTCAAACTAACTACCCAATTTTATCCCAATTTTGAGTCATTAAATCCATACCCTTACATTTCATCTAACGTTGTATCCTACTATAATTTAAAATTTCATTTCGGCTGAATTAACTGCCCCACTACACAAAAAATTGCCCGGTAGTAATCAACTGATGACCTAAAACATAAGGACTAAAAGACATTAAAACGACCTTAAAACATTTTTCAGTTTAGTCGATACTCAGTCAGGGTTAAACGAAAGTCATATAAGAAAGTCGCAAGGTTACTCCTCAAAAATGTATTTGGAATTGATAAAGGTTGAATTTGAGCTTCACAAGAAGCTTTTTCTTGGTTCTGTCCGATCCGTTTATTGGGCTGGAACTAAATTTAATATTGAAAAACGTCGTTTAAAGCTAATACCATGGTACCTTATAGTGATCTTGGTTTGTGTCGTCTGCGAAGTGGGTCCTGTTTGTTTTCTACTATTTCGAAAGCGCTTATCGGTGGCAAACATTACATATTTTGGAAGTAGCAATCT
>LJIJ01005197.1:0-12464 GCA_001718145.1 Orchesella cincta
ATACTAAAGGACTGTGTCGCCACCCTATAATCGCCCACTTCCTTATAGAATGTCAAAAAAGATGTCAATGGACAACTTGACTATGTGTACGACTGTTCAGGTCCAAATACTAAATTCTTGTATGGATCAGATTACTGGGAGGATGAGTGCAAGTAAGTCTGATTTATTAATTTTGATAATAATTACTAAACATAACTAATCCTAACCCATCTCACACTAAAAAGAAATCCTATTCTGGTAAAACGTGAATCGAGATGGACCGAGGAGTTTCCACTCCGCGTCTTTGCTACTAAGATCAAGACGGCCGTGATCTTACTAAGATCCTCTGCTGTGTGACTACCAGTTGAAGGATCCCATTCAGTCTCGACGTCAGGCACTGGTGTGCAATAACCCAAAAAAAACGTGTAATGAAGGTGGGGGTCGGAAAAGGGGTATTCTCCGTAACGATTTTGTGGCAACCTATGAACGGGTGAAAAACGGTAAGCCAGACAAGCTGGCTGAATTTGAATCTGATAAAACCATCGTGAACTGCATGTGTTATGAAACGGTCACTTATGTCGAACAGCGGTATAATTTAGGAGATCCATCAATTGAACCTTGTAACAGTACAATGTCAAAATACTAGTTATCATACCATAATACATTGAGGCGTAGAATGTAAAGCAATGTATACGTGGACATTACAGGCTAATGTAGTGCTTTCAAACATGTTTTCGTAGTCTTTAAAATGTAAAAAATTGTTGCATGTTGTTAAAAATTAAAATTATATGTTAACGTAATGTATTTCCAAAGCGCTTTATGGCAATGACCTCTGAGAGGTCAGTTCAAATTTGAAATTTTGTCATTTGACTTGCATGTATCGGAGTTGCCGCACGCAAATGAAAGTTTAGACCGAACCAGACTTCTTTTGTGTCTGATGTTGATCATATCAGATAGAAAACAATCTTGTTGACCATCTTTCGATGAGTTAAAGTTTAATTATCCATTACTTCTAATTTTAAAAAGCGTTTTCTTCGAGGTGCCAGCAAGTTGACTTTTTCCCCTTTATTTAACACGTTAAAAAAGTGCCCTGTTAGGCAGTGCTAGGAAATAAAGTTGAGCCCGAATTATACCACCTAGAAAGTCAGAAAAAGTGTCTGTGACTTCTGCATCGGTTGAGGCACAACATTTCGGTGGAATTATCCCGCAACTCTACTTTGATCTGGAGAAATCGGAGGTGGAAGAGGTGGAAGTATCAGCCAATCAGAGTGCCTTTCGTGATCTTCGAGCCTACGAGCTTTTAGCGTTACTAGGGCTAAATGCACTATTTACTGACGCGCTTCACTTAGCTAATGTTCTTCACTTAATGATTGAAAATGTTTGCATGATTTCTAAGTTACTTTAGTTATAAAGCATGGAACAGGCCGTTAAAACAAACTTTACCAAGATAAGAACAATGCTAATTTTTTATTTTACAAAGCATACAGGACAAAATATAGAATAAGTTGAGTTGCAATAAAAAAGTTAATTTTCACAACAGCTCATCATCTTTTCATGTGGCATTCTGTTTTACAAGCTAAAAAACGTTCTATTTATTACTTTTACGTCCATTGTGTGGTCATGATAAAAAGTGAAAGTTACCCGGTCTTGACCTTTCATACAATATTCAAACGTAGTTCTTATCATAAATGGATAAAGCTTTTGTCTAATTTCTTCCTAGGCTTATCATAGGCAGGTGACGAATACAACAGATGAAGGGTATGACATTTTGTCTTATTTGTATAAAAAGGTCTCCACTGAACTTTTATAATTGCTGAAGAAATTGGCTGCCAATTTTGCAACCACCATTACAGAATATTTTCAAATCATAAATATTTTAATGTTGATTTTTAACAACCTTACAATAATATTAAATATAACTACATTTCAAAGTTAAGAGGTGTATATATCGGGCTTATAGTTAACATGCGTTCATAAGTGCTAACGAGTTAAATGGATTAGTGATCAAGGGATTAAAGTTGAAGCGAGCGAGAGCTCAGCTCACCAGCTAGCTGTAATCCTTCCTTTTCCTCCCTATCACTTATGCATGCGTGCATGTACCTGAAGCCGTTGGTATGTACTCCCTCACTCATATGTGCGCTATGTATTTTGAAAGCAAAGGTTCACTGCCAGCATGGAAAAGTTCGTTACTTTCCATCTCCAATGGATAGCACTGTTTTAAATAGCTTTGGATTGAATTCGGGAGTACGTGATGAAAAATGCATTAGGTAAATGGGCCAGGCCGAGTATAAAAAGGGGCTGTGAAATGCTGCAAATCAACAGTTTTCTTTGGACCCTCTTGGAGTAATCATCAGTCTCTGCCTCTGCTCTCTGGATTCAACTATAAAACACTTGGACTCTGCAGCGCTGCTGCTCAACCCCTCTTCTTCGATTCAACTCAAGCCAACTTGGACTCACGGACCTCTACTCAAGATGGAAGCCACATCAGCATCAACCATTGCTTTGGAGTTAGCTCTAGCTGTCCTCAACGAACCACATGAACGTCTTCCGTATGCGGTAAGTTACTTTCTCTCAGAATGCAGCTGCTTCATTTGAATTTTAATTTTATACTGAAATTTCTTTTCTTTTTGCAGAGACAACTGCTGCCTGTATCACCCACTGAAAACCATGATGGCTCCTCTTCTTCTGGATTCTGTGGAAGCGTTCCCTCAACATGGACTTCACTACCGGACTCGGAACGAGCAAACCCTTTGCTTTGGCCTTCCTGGATGACACCAACCAAGGATAGGACAACTGCTGCAGCCTCCTGGACAACATTTGGACCTTCCCATCACCAGCGACTGAAAAGAAGACGGATTTTAGTGTCAAGGTAAACCATCCAATTCCTAATGTCAATTCTTCTTCCTCTCGTTTTTCAGAAATCCAGTCACAGACAGCCAGGACGATTGTCAACGTGGATCTGGAATTCATTGGACCAAATGACGCCCTCACCATCCTCTGATCGGGAAGCCACATCGGCACGGAAGCTGTTCACAAGGAAGCCGGACGGAATCGCTGTCAACTCCAAAACTGGACAGGTAATATTTTTACTATTACCATTTACCTATTTTTAGGTTCGACTTTTACTGATTATAGTTGTTTGCTTATTTATTTGCAGATCTATGTCCCGACAGGGAAAACAACGTGGTGATCATTCTTGGACCAGACGGCTCGTTTCAATCACAACTTGGAGGACCCGGATGTGGACCTGGCCAGTTCGCGCCCCACTGCCATCGCATTTGACCAACTCTACATCACGGACAAGGACAACCACAGGGTCCAGGTCTTCAACGCCATCTCGGGACACTTTCTCTTCAGCTTTGGATCTGTGGGAAAATACACTGGACAATTCCTTTACCCATGGGGCATCGCGATACTCAACAAGGAAGGATGTTCGTTGGTCGCCGTCGCTGACAGCCGGAACGCTCGAGTTCAATTCTTCACCAAGGATGGACTCTACCTGGACTACTTCGATGCTTTTTCAACAGAACGGGAGCACACCACTACAGCTGGAAGGTCGTATCCCGTCAAGCATCATCCAAGAGGAGTCGTTTTTGATCCAACTGGTAAGTTTATAATTGGAACCATTCATTTTCTAGCTCTGATGTTGTTGAATGTAATACTTTATTGTTGTTTACGCAGGCGATCTCTTGTACATTTCGGACTTCAACCACCACTGCATCTTCAAGTTGGACCTCGTTCGACGGACACTGGACAAACTTCATATCAACCGATACACCCGGAGCCTCCACCGCCCTTGTGGAATTGATGTGGACTCCCTGGGAAACCTTTTCATCTGCGACCAGCGCAACCACTCTCTCAGGATGTTCCGGAAGGATGGATCCGAAGTGGAAGGATTTCTCCGAGGAATTTCTTTCAAGCTGCCGACGGACGTCTCACTCTACCCCGAACTTCCTGGATTCTTGGCCGTCATCGACTTCAACGGAAGACTGCGTGTTCTTAACTATTCCAACTAAACTTAGCTTTACCTTTTTGTATTTTTGTATATTTGTCTAGTCATGACTTTTGTTGAATCTCATTTTTACTACAATAATGTTTTATAAACTTTATATCTTTGACTGTGATATACTTTTTTTTAAATTTCTTGACTTATTAATAAAATTTTTGTAAACTGTAATTGCCAAAACTTGTTCTCTGTTCATCCATTCATTAGTTCATAATTGGACATTTTTGAACTGCTTGAAATTGGAAAATTGGCTTGCCACACGCACAACTCTTGATTTAGTAAACCGTATTTTTAAAAAATTATTCATATTTCAATACTGAATCCCAAAATACATTTTTATTTTCAAAAGAAATTTATTTGTAAGAAACTGATATATTTGAAAGCAACCACTGCATAAACACACATTGATTGATCGAATAGATACTTACTATTTGTTATTCGAATCTAATAATTTTGTTCAAACAATCATTAACACTCGTCGGACGTGGATACACCTTCCGCACATAGTCGATTTTCTGGCACATGCAACTCACAATGATGTCATTGGTTTCAAGCCAGTTTGTTGAATCTGATTCTTCAGGGACTTCCATTTCTTAATGTACTGCCTCTCGCATTTCTGTCTAAACTTCATGTCGTGCCCAGCTGCAACGGGTTTACCACAAAGCTTATCTCTGCTGTCCCTAGTGGGCTGGTTGCAGACCAAGGCCTGACGTCGAGACTGCTGGGGATCATCTAGCCCGTAATCAACACAACAGGCCACCTTCTTTGTGCTCAAGACGGTCACACGAATCGACATTTTTTTGTCATCCCATGTCCCAGGCTTCAAAAATATTGGACTGAAGCATTCATCTTGATAATATTCCTCCGTTGGGTGGAATTTTGCTTTATACTCTGTCTCGTTGCAGTCATACACTAGGTGGGCGGTTTGGACCTCCTCAATTGTGTCCGGAGGGAGACGATCCCCGTTTGCATCTGGATTACAGTGGGATTTTATTCGTAAAGCTTGTCTGTATTTTCCGTTTTAAACTGAAAGACTCTGGGATACAAATATATTCGAGCTGGCCCACGCCTCGTGCATCCGGTCAGTGAATGGAACGCTGCAATTTGTGAAGAATTTTTCTTCTTTGGGTTGTTCGGGAAGGAGGAAACAAGGCTGAAAAATAATGAAGAAAAACGAATTAAGTATCCACAGCGTTTTCATTCGTAAAGATAAAATCAATTTAGTTTTCTTACAGCTGGAGACGGGATGGTTTCGTAGTTGGAAGTCGTAGTTTGGAGCTGGAGTTGTAGTTGGAGCTGGAGTTGTAGTTGGAGTCGTAGTTGGAGGGGTAGTTGTTGGTTTAGTCAACCTATTACACTCTTTTCGTAATATTTACATATGCAATGCTCCACCTCATTCTGATAGGGTCGCTGAATGGAACATCAAAGCCCAAGTGGTCTATGCCAGCTTTTCTCTTCGCCTTCACTTTATTCAATGTGTGGTTGGAATGAAGGTACTGATGAAGCAGAAAGGTTGCACTTGCTGTCCAAATCAGCTTTACTTGGAAGATGGCACACTTTAACATCGTTATCGGAGCTCGCGGGGTATTGATAGCAGCAGAAGAACCTTTCATCAGAAGGGTCTGGATATCCTGGTATCTGATTCACTGCAATCAACTGTTTTTCTGGAGGAGCTCCTTTT
Organism: Orchesella cincta; assembly: GCA_001718145.1. Classification (NCBI taxonomy): domain Eukaryota; kingdom Metazoa; phylum Arthropoda; class Collembola; order Entomobryomorpha; family Orchesellidae; genus Orchesella; species Orchesella cincta. The sequence continues at coordinate 5,667 of LJIJ01005197.1, forward strand.
ATGTGCCAATCATCTCTTTTTGGCATGTCAAAGCTGGGATTTTTACAATCATCAGTTTGACAGGGTTTAGAACAACTTCTCCATAGCAGTTCCGCATTGGCGGATCATGAGGCTCTACGATGGTTCTTGAGTCAAAACACCTTGTACTGCTTTGCAGGCAGCGTTGAGGGATCAGCCACAGAAGTTTCTTTGTAGAGAAACGGAACCTCCAATCTGAAGACAGGGAATGACCAATCTGTATAAACAGTTCCGCAGACTGTAAACTCGACCACGGGATAAGCTCCTGACTTCGACAAGGTGGTGTTTGCAGGAAGGACTTGTAGGGGTACAGCTGAAGTTCGCCTTCTTCTGTAGGCACCCCGGGAAGTAGTGGAAGAAGAATGAAGGCAGACGGAGGAGGTGTGGCTGGAGGAGGAGGATCAACGTTCAAGGTAGCGTATACAACATCCCTCGCGGTTTTGTAGACTGTGATAACACGGCAAAATCCTTTGTTGTCGCATATTTCAATAGTTGTGAGGTCGAGTCGTTGGGGTCGGAATGCCACAGTGACCATCGAGGCACCAATAACAAAACTCGTCAACTGGGACATAAAAATTGGGTTTACAAGAGGAATTTTACAACTGATTTGTTACGAACTTACAGCAACAAAGAATGCGCGAGAAAATTGAAACTTATTGTGATGAATCCAGTAGGGAGTTTTTGGAGTGAAGGAACTCATCATGGATAAAACCTACAAAAACCATACTCAGTTAACATAGGAGCCTGAAATTGTTGAGAATATTCTTTTAATAACTCACGAATCTTATTTCCTTTGAATTTTTGCAGCGAGTTAGTCCATAACGGCGTACGTACTCCATTCCAATATGCAACTAGAAAGATTCCAGAGGAATGTTTTAATGAGAAGCAAATTTTTTGTTTTCAACTAGAATCAAGCTTATTTCTTACAGCATCTCCTGCTTTATGCAACACTCCTACGAATATCCAATACATCAGCCAAGTTATAGAAAAGATGACAAAAGCCTTCATCAGCCTTTCACCTCAGTTTTGTGGAGCCGTAGGGGAACTGCAAGGTCCACACTTCCGGTTCGATGAAGACTCACTCCCTCGAGTTCTGGTGGATGATCCTCCAAGAAAATGTCGAAAAAGAGCCACATTACAAGCACAATTTCACAAATCATTGTGAAGATGAAGCTTAGAAACACCACGGAATTCACTTGGCTGAAGTGTCGAAATAGCGAGGTTACAATCTGATGCTCTGCCCACAGCTTCTTGAATGGAATCATTTTTTAACATGTTTGACCTCGCCGCTCGAATAAATCTCTGTCAGGGTTCCGAAGGCGTATGCCAATCGGAGGTTGAAATGCTTCGCCATATTTCCGAGCGCCTTCGCATATACCGTAAAATGAAGGAGAATCACATTCGTCGCGAGAAAAAAGTAGAGAAATGCCAACAGTCCAAAAATCTCAATAAATGGGTAATAATCAGACTCCCGAAGCTCTTTGTGAACGGTCGTAAAATTGTGTATCCCAAGAATCCACTACTTTCTCTAACGATGGAAGAGTGAAAATGCCCTGGAAGAAGAGAAGGACAAACGCACCTCGAACAGGACCACGGTGCTCAAGTGCTTCACAATCATTTCATGGATTCTTTCCGGACACGTCATATTTTGTAAGGACAATGCCCATGTTGAATCGGCTGTAGAATTGGGCATAGCTAACGCCCAGCTCGAGAATGCAGGACACGCCCCAGATGGCCAAGAACAAGGTCAGTAACATCAGGAACACGGAGGATGGGAGATGATGGGAGAAGTCCAGTTGGACAATTTTTCTAAATGAATATAAATAGGATTAGGACGTTATGAACTATACCACTATTATACATATTTTATGAAGAAAAACGGTTTTTACTGAGTATCGGAAAGCGGAGCTTCATATCTCACGATAGTTACCAGCGAGTAGAACATGCTCAAAGTGGTCATGAAACACATCACCGCGTTGAGACACACTCCGAAATATTTCACCGATCTAACCTGAATGCCTTGATTACAACGCACAACTTTTGTGTATGGATTCAGTCCCATAATGGTGCTAATTCTGTCCAGTGCCTTTGTTGAGTCCATAAAAGTTCGCAGATCTGGCTGAATAGGTCGGACTTTACCAGAACAATTTTTCCTTGCTTTCTCCATGTCCTGGTCGTCTTCATCCAGGGCTTCATCTTCTGAGCTGCTCCATTCTAGCCACTCATCAGCTTTCTTCTCCTCCATCAAAACGGAAACTTCAATGTCAGTCAAGCTGGAAATTCTAACTGCGCCACGAGCGTGTGGGATAAAGATCTGGCGCTTTTCTTAGGTTTTCGAGCTGTTGACTTGCGATGATGACGTTTCTTAATCGGCTCCTCCTGAGATTGGAACATTTGCGAAATGAGATCTCTTTTTTGGCTGACTGTTCCTCAACTTCCACTTTGGCTTCTTTGATACTCTTCCAGCTTTTGAATGAAACCACCGTACTTCTTTTTGGCTTTGAATTATCCTCTTCAATGTTGGGCAGCGACTCGTCCATTTCTCCATCGACGTGACTGGTTTCAAGAGGGGTAGAGTTGTCTTTGGTTCGTCTCTTCTTGCTCAGACGTCGATGGTCAGAATTTCTTGTTGGAGCGGAAATGGAACTTGAAATATTTGCTGTTGAAGGCTCAGTGCTTTCTGAAACTGCTTCAGTCGAAGAAGAAGGAATATTCAGGATGCTAGACGGGGAAATTTTGAGACGACGCTTCTCTTCATCTTCATCACTGTCACCACCAGCCCCCAGTTTTGAGACTTTTCTTCGAACTTTTTCTACGACTATGGGTTGCGGTTGTTGTATCTGTGGATTTCTTGCCACCACCATCTTCGCCTTTAGTATTACCGGAACCTTGATTGCTTCTTCTCCCTTTTTCCCCAGCAGCATGTTGTCGACCAAAACCCCCGATTTCGTCAGGTAGTCTATGGATTCCAAACTGGAAACATAATCGGTTGAACATCCTCTTCAATTCCTGCCGGACTGGAACTTCCTTGTCCCCAGACTGCTCTTTTTTGGATACCCAACCCTTCATTTCAGTGATTTTGGTTTTAATTGAGTCACCACCAGCTTCAATGTCTTCTTCTCTACCATTTTCAATGCTGACGGTCTTTGATTGCCTAGCGCCCTGAACAAGTCCGACTTCTTGCTTCAAACATCGTTGCAAGTCTTCATGACTTGGATTTTCAAAAAAAGGAAAGCAAAAGCATTTCTCAAGCTCGGAATATTCGTTTGACATAATAACTTACAACATAATACTGTGCAGTGCAATTGAGTGCATATTTAACTCAATCAATTGAATTCACAATCAACAGTTTTTTACGAACTGCATGCATAAAGTTCAGTTAATAAATTATGTAGCCTGTTGTTTAAAATATGTTTAACTTTTATATTTAATTTAATTGAAATGTTAGTATCACGGCAACCTTTCTTATGAAGTATAAATTCGAATAATCAAGAGCTGTGATGAAAAATTGGTATGAAAATTATGAAAATTAAGAAAATTTCAAGGAGTCTCATTTTGCCCCAGTTGTATGTGTACAATTAATGTACTAATATGCTTGCAAGCTTGGAAAATACCAACAAAGATCAAAACGTCTTTTATTGAGGAAATTTATGAGTTTTAACAATGAATGCGATCTATTCAACAAGCTTTGCTGGAAGGTATCTACATATAATTTGTCACAGTACATGTATGTTTGAGCCAACTGGAGGCCACTACTGAGACTCCTTGGAAATTTTCTTGTCGTTCTTAAATTTCATTACAATTGTTCATCTACATGCCTCTCTGATTATTCGTATTATATATTTCATAAAAAGAAAGGTGTGCGTCGATACATAACATTTAATTAAATTAAATATAAAAGTTAAGCATGTTTTAAACAACAGGCTACATAATTTTCAAACTGACTTTAATGCATGCAGTTCGTAAAAAACTGTTGATTGTGAATTCAATTGATGCAGTTAAAATACGCACTCAATTGCACTGCACAGTATTATGTTGTAAGTTATTATGTCAAACGAATATTCAGAGCTGAGAAATGCTTTGCTTTCCTTTTTTTGAAAATCCAACTCATGCAAGACTCTGCAACGATGTTTGAAGCAAGAAGTCGGACTTGTTCAGGGCGGCTAGGCAATCAAGAACCGCTCAGCATTGAAAATGATAGACAGAACATTGAAGCTGTGGGTGGTTGACTCAAAATAAAACCAAAAATCACTGAAATGAAGGCTTCTGAGTATCAAAAAAAGGGCAGTCTGGGACAAGGGAAGCTTTCCATCCGGCAGGAATCTGAAGAGGTTGATGCTTCAACCGCATTTATGGTTCCAGTTTGGAATGCCATAGGCCTGGCCTGACGAAATTCCCGGGGTTTTGGTCGAACAAATGCTGCCGGGGAAACAGACGAGAGAAGATTATCCAATTCAACCGCGTTCCGGCTAATACTAACAGCGCGGGAGATGTCCATGGCAAGGAAACCACAGATACAACAACTCGCAAAGCCCATTTAGTCGGTAGAAAAAGTTCGAAGACAAAGGGCCTCAAAAACTGGGGACTTCCGGTCGGGTGGTGACAGTGATGAGAGATAGAGAGAGCGTTCGTTGCTTCAGAATTTTTCCCCGTCTAGCTCCATCTGCTAGAACTATTCCTTCGGTTCTTCGACTGAAGTTGAGTTCAGAAAGCAATCTGAGCCCTTCAAACCAGTCAAAATCTAGTTCAAGGTTGCCTAATTTCCCGCGCTCCACCAAGAAATTTCTGACTCCATCGGAGTCGTGCCGCTCCTGAGCACGACGAGCGAGTAAGAATAAACCAAAGACACTCTCTACTCCCTCTGAATAACCTCATTCACGTCCACTGGAAAATGAGTGCGCTGTGGACGAGTCCGCTCTTGCGCGCCAAAATTGAAGAGGATAATTCACCAGCCCAAATAAGCGAAGTACGGTGGTTTCATTCAAAAGCAGGATCAAAGTATCAAAGAAGCTAAAGTGGAAGTTGAGGAACAAGTCAGCCAAAAAAAGAGATCTCATTTTCACAAATGTTCCAATTCTCAGAGAGCCGATATAAGCATAACGTTCATCATCGCAAGTTCACACAGCTGCGAAAAACCTAAGAAAAAGGCCGCCCAGCAGTCTTTAATCTCACACGCCCTCGGCCTGCGAAACGAGTGATAGAATATCCAGGCTTGGACTGACATTTGAAGTTTCTTCCGTTTTGATGTGGAGAAGAAATGCTTTGACTCATGGATGGCTAGAATGGAGCAGCTCAGAAGATGAAAGCCCTGGATGAAGATGACCAGGACATGGAGAAAGCAAGGAAGAATTGTTCTGGTAAAGTCCGACCTATTCAGCCAGATCTGTCGAACTTTTATGGACTCAACAAAGGCACTGCGACAGAAGCTTAGCACTCATTCATGCGACTGCACCCATACACAAAAGGTTGTGGCCGTTGCTAATCAAGAAGCGTCCAGTGAAGTGGGATCCTAGATCGGTGAAGTATTTTGGAGTGCTGTCTCAACGCGGTGATGTGTTTCATGACCACGTTGAGCATGTTCTACTCGCTGGTAACTATCGTGAGATATGAAGCCTCCGCCCTGTCCATACTACTCAGTAAAAAACCGTTTATTTCTTATAAAATATATATAATAGTGGTATACGTTCATAACGTCTAACTCCTATTTTAATATTGCATTAGAAAAAAATTGTCCCAAGTCTGGAAATTCTCCCATCATCCTCCTCATCCTCGCGTGTTCCTGATGTTACTGTCCTTGTTCTGGCGATTCTGGGGCGTGTCCTGCATTCTCGAGCTGGGCGTTAGCTATGCCCAATTCTACAGCCGATTCAATATGGGCATTACCCTTACAAAATATGACGTGTCGGAAAGATCCATGAAATGATTGTGAAGCACTTGAGCACTGTGTTCCTGTTCGAGGTGGCGTTTGTCCTTCTCTTCTTCCAGGGTCATTTTCACTCTTCCATCGTTAGAGAAAGTAGTGGATTCTTGGGATACACGATTTTACGACCGCGCTTCCAACAAAGAGCTTCGGGGAGTCTGATTATTACCCAATTTATTGAGATTTTGGGCTGTTGCGCATTTCTCTACTTTTTTCTCGCGACGAATGTGTAATTCTACTCATTTCACTGGGTGTACGCCAAGGCGCTTGGGAATATGGCGAAGCATTTCAACCTCCGACTTGGCGTACGCCTTCGGAACCCTGACAGAGATTTATTCGAGCGGCGAAGTCAAACATGTTAAGAAAACGAAGTTCCATTCGAGAAGCTGTGGGCAGGAGCATCAGATTGTGACCTCGCTATTTCGACACTTTAGCCAAGTGAATTCTGTGGTGTTTCTAAGCTTGCATCTTCACAATGGTTTTTGTTGAAATTGTGCTTGTAATGTGGCTCCTTTTTCGACATTTTCTTGGAAGATCATCCACCAGAACTCGAGGGAGTGAGTCTATCATCGAACCGGAAAGTGTGGGACTTGCAGTTTCCTCTACGGCTCCACAAAACTGAGGGGTGAAAGGCTGATAAAGGCTTTTGTCATCTTTTCTATAAACTTGGCTGGATATGTATTGGATATTCGTTAGTGTAGTGTTGCATAAACGCAGAGATGCTGTAAGAAATTAAACGATTTTCTAAGTTGAAGAACAAAATAACATTGTTGCTCATTAAAACACTTCCCTCTGCGAATCTCCTCTAGTTGCATATATGGAATGGAGTTACGTACACGCCGTTAGTCACTAACACGCTG
>LJIJ01005198.1:0-12462 GCA_001718145.1 Orchesella cincta
TCCAGCGTAATTGGCTATTTGAAAACTGGTAATACTACGGACACAACCATGGAAGGTACGAAATAAAAGCGTTTTACTCTTCAACTTATACGTATGAAAAATTTAGAACAAACGAATTAATGATTTAAAATGAACACACGACATTTTGTGCATACCAAAAACTTAGAACTCAAAAACAAGGATTAGCTGTAATGTTAATACATCGCCAATTTGGTGATAAAGTAGCCAATTTGGCTAGGTAGCCAATTTGGTGATAAAGTAGCCAATTTGGTGATAAAGTACATTTGGTACGTAGCCAATTTGGTGATAAAGTAGCCAATTTGGGCCATGTTTCTGGAGCTGAGTTATAGACGGATTCTGCCTTAGGTATTTTTTTCAAAGATTCATTCGGTGAAGTGCAGTTCTAAATTGCATAGCTATGCATAACTATACATAGTTTACAGTTATCATCACAGTAGCTTTGGAATGATACAATAACAAGCCATGTTGTCATTTTGAAACATTAATCATGACCTTTGACCCTCTTCGGAAGTTTTGACTTGAATTTGAAATGGATGTTCATAATCAAGTACTCTAGTAAATTTTGATTTATATATAAAAAGCCATACGTGTCGCTCATCAAAGTTCGTCGTGACTCCAGAGATAACCCATCTTAGAACTTGATTCTATCGATTGGCGACTTAGAATTTCAAAAGTCAAAACGGTTCGAAAGTTATCGTGTTGACAGGCAAACGGCAGACAGACGACGATATCCAAGTATCCTAAAATGTACATACATGTACATAAAATATCATGCAACTCTGGTATCAGTTGCAGGAAACATGACCAAAATGGCTACTTTATCACCACTAATTTATAACCAAATTGTATATTTTGTTGCATTTATATATATGTATTTTCGCTACAGATAAGCCTCGTAAAGTTACCGATACATATAATAAAATGACATAAATTATCAATCATCACTGATGATTCATCAGTTTCCACGTTTAAAGTGTGAAAATTTCTTGTGTGTAGCATTTATCTGTTTTCAGATAGACTAAAGACAATGAGAGCGAGCATTGAGTTATAGTTGATGCTGTGTTAGACTGGTAGCAATGTTAACCTCATAAAACTGCATAAATAAAAGCAGTTACTTGCAAAATGTGTTTCCGTTCGCAGTACTAATGCATTAGTATACAAAATGTAAGTTCTAGTAAGCAAAAACCATGCAAAACGTCCAAGGTCGTAGATAAAATCGAATGGTACGTTCCATTGTAGGTTATCAGTTAGGCCATAAATTTTGTGATAACATAGCCAAATTGGCAATGTTGAAATGCTTGATCGGTGTTTTGGGACGTATTCCTTCCTAAACAGATGTAGACGCCAAATAGCCCCGATCAAACTCTATCGGCAAATCTACAGTGTTTAAAAGTTCAATCAAAGGACACCTCCGGAGGAGGAATCTGAAACGGGAACTTTGAGCACAATACAAATGCTCGGAATCAACAAATGTTCCCTTCAGAAATGATTCGAATTCAAACAAGAACGAAATGGGAACTTTCCCGGAAGTGAAAGTCAATCTTCCCGATTTGGGAATGTACAAAAATAACAAAGTTCCAAGAAACAAAAATAAGAAACAAACAACAAAGTTTCTGAATTTTATTGTGTTTATTGCAATACTTTCAGCAAAAATAACAACCAGTAAATTGACTCTTCTTTCGGCTCATATTCTCTCAAAGAGCAAAGCGAAAGCGAATCCAAGATTCTTCTCTCGAGCAAGTTCTCACAGTTCAACGAGCAAACCAAGAGTGAGTACCTCATGCAGAGTGGGTCCCTTTTTATACTACAGAGAACAAAAGAAGAACAATTACATAAATTATAATATGTCAAAGTTCAAGATAGTTATGTAAATCTTACAAGCTTACAAAGACGGATTAGGGGGAAACGTCTGCTATCAGTCTCGTAAATAGGAAAATAGTGTTAAAGTTGAACAAAGAAAGTGAACATGAGTTTTCTTTTCAACTTCGATAAAACTTAACATACGCTGACCAAACGTAGTTAACAACGTCAAATAATATAGCTTAACTAAGATTCCGCAGCAACAGCAGACATTTACTCATTCCTTTGTTAGTAAAATCTCATATGTGCAGATATATGTAAATTGATGTACCAAATCCGTTCTACGTTTTATTGAACCATTCAAAAATTAGACTTAACGTATCCAACATGACTACATTTTGACTTTTGCAATACTACTACGGCTACTTTGAAGGTACCCAATTTGACCATGTTTCCTGCAAATGATTATGGTAGACTGTGACTGAATTGGTATGGTGGCAAATGGCACGGTTAGAAATGAGATAACTACAGAATGCAAGCTGGAAGTCCACGGTGCACAAGAACCGGTCTTACAAGCTATTCAAACAAATTTGGTTTGCCTGCTGACCTATGTTGGTGTTGCGTAAAGTTTAACAGCGAAATACCATGAGAAGGGTTGATGTGAAAAGAGAAGATAATATTTTATGGAGTGGAACAAAGAAAAACATCGTTAATTTAATCTACTTTTGTGGATCATTGTGGTTTGCATTTATGTAAAGATGAATATTTGGTGATGTTGATGTATGTCGCATCCGTCACGTAATTAGGTATTAACATAACTTATGATTTGCAATGTGATTGGAATGCGGTCATTTTCATGCGCATCCAAGTCCATTCTTTTGCACCATTGTTTAGCTCGGCTGACGTGATGATGATTGAAAAGTACAGAGACTCAAGCTAGCAAACCCCACCTCATCTAAATCATGCTCTCTCCCGATTCGACGTTTACTTGCAATACAATATGTTCTCAACTACAACTATAAAACTATCCTAATACTTCCAGTTATTATTATTAACACCATTAATAGTCCTTTATTCAACACTATTCTTATAAGTCTTAAAATTGTGATCCAATTTATTATTCGCAAACAAGTTTGAAAACAGAGAATATGGTTTACTCGGCTACTTATTGTGCAACTAACCCATTTTATAATAATGATTTCCGAATTCTCATTTGAGCACATTATAAAGCTTCCATTGCTCATGCCCCTAAATTGGACGCAAGGCCGGTTTTAAGCATTTATGTGAGAAAAATTCTGATAGTTCGACTTTGATATACTAAATCTTGGTCTTTGGTCACTAAACTAGTTTGTAACATGCAAAGAATCTAGTAAACTATCACCTCTATAACATTCTGAATAATAAAGTTGAGCATGAGCAAAACGTTAAAATTCCTGTGTTTCATGCAAAAATGTAGACTACAGCATTCTACAGCGTTCTTACATAGCGTAAGTGTTCAGCAGCATTCATTCCAAGAAAAGAGCTATGAGGCCAACCCATACACATTCCAGTTCAATAAATCCATCTGGAATCGGATTAGTGACTACTTTCACGTGAATTGGAAAAGTAATAAACTTTTAAAAGATGAAATTGAGCAATTACGTTAAATGCTACATCTTTTACATTGCCACAAAGCTCAAAATATCTGTGGACCGTTTTAAATTCCAACAACAGTGTTGACAGATGGACGCTTTTCATTTGGGACTGGATAAGTGCTGATGTTCTGCAGGAGAACAGTGTGGTTTATGAATAAGACTCATAGTTGCAACCGGTTCACCCAGACATACTGGTTTCGTATGGCAAAACACAGTATTGGAATGTGTCCACAACTAAATGGGTTCGTTGTGAGTTGCGAATTACCATATCCAAATGATTTCAATCTTGGATCATCTCTGAACTTTCCATTTTCATCAAGAAACTGCCCCGAGTTAAATGCCTCTGGATTTTTTCAGTACCCTTTCTCATGATTTACTTCATGCATGTTTGGTATAACATAATAACATAGGTGCTCTAGGAATGGGGGATTGCATTTTAAAACCTTGACATTTACACCATACCGTTTCACAAAATACGTGCATTCACCTTCAGAATATAATATTGTTCACAAAAAGCGTTTTCCGTTGTGGCAAGAGGCACCATCAACGGGAATACAGATGCCGTTCGACGAATTTCCGCCTAGGTAGCTTGAACATTGTGCAATCTATTGTAGAAAAAAAATGTATTGAATTCAAAGATATTAGTATTAGAAATTTAAACCAAGAGATGTACTGAGACTCATCTCCGACAATTGGAAACCTTCCTTTTCGGACAAGCAAACCCACCTCGTGTTGCAGTTTTACCTGAGCTTCAGGATTCAAAATGAGATAAAGAATGCACTAGTGTGCTACTGATTATCTTCAAGTTAGCGTTTCATTGAAAGCATCAAGCTGAAATAAAACAGTTGTAATAAAACAATAAAACTTACTTCTGATCCTGCTAGGAATAAATCACTCGTCAGTGCAACAAGCTGCTAACCTGAAATGTTAAATTTAAAAAAAATAATTCAGTCTCAAAATGTCCGATGATTTTAATTTTTAATTGCAAAAACCTGTGAATTCACTCTCGCCATCATTCACACTATTTTCATCAATATTACGAGGAAACGCGTCAATTACATTTGTTGGGTTGGTCTTGTAGGTGCCAAGCATTGTTATATCGCCAATGAACTGCTGAAAAAAAGTGAGTTCTTTTCTTGATAGCATTTGAGCTGAACGCTCATCACCGTCCACTCTCTGGAAACCAGTTTTTCCACTCGGGTAAACTGAGAAGTGGGCTACATCCAACATTGCACGATAAAAACAATTATTTTGCAATTTTTGTCAGTCTCAACAACTTTGGGTTGTCGTGCTCCTTTCTCTTTTCGGCCATCATGCACGTTGAGAGCTGAAATCGTGAAATAATTATAAAACGTGTGGATTCCTTCATTTCCTTTTTTGCTCCTTTTGAGATGTTGTACAATTTCAACGATTTCAGCATGAATATTGGACTGCATTTTGTTTGCTTTCCAAACCGAAAGTCCCTCAAAGTTGTAAACGAAAAACCACGCAGCTGAAGCCATGGAGAAGGGTACTTGGCGAATACAATACCAATCTGTTTTCCATACGTTCTTTCAGCAACCCAATCATTCAAGATGTGGTCACTTGACTCTGCTTTAGGCATTTATTCTTCCAAACAAGTTAAGAACGACGAAAATGCAAATATACTAAAATTCATTTGTTTCATATATTTCAAATTTAAGAAAATGAGTACGAATGATAAAAAATTCTAACTTTCACGGAACCAAGCTGAACGCTAAAAAAACAGGTTCTTTTCTCTCACCCAATTTGGCTCTTTGGAATTTATCCATGCTATTTGGACAAAGTCTCCAATTATAGGTAAATGAAAGGGACTTGGTAGCCCTCCATTAAAATTTTGATTCTATAATGAAATCAACCAGAGAGTCAGCAACCCGACTAGAACTGGACTGAACATTTCAAACATACTCAATATATTGCGGTAAGGTTTATATATTAAAAGTAAACTAGAGAATCTTCCTACAGCAGCGAGAAAGAAACCAGTTGAATGAATGTTGTGACGTCAATATTTCATTGCCAAATTGCAGCTCAATTGTTGTACCACATTTTGAATGGGATCAATTTTTGTTGAGATTGCAATGCGGCCACCTATTTTAAGTAGAGTTGTGAGCAGCAATATGTAATGAACACAATTTATTTAATAATAGTATTAATTTTACAATTGATGATAATACATGATGATGATACAATGAATTCCTAAAAATTTGCAATAGAAAAAGTAGCTGTTAATTGCTATATAGTATTTACATAATTGTTTTCATGCAATTTCTACTCTGTCACAAACTCGTGTCTTTCAGAGGCAATCAAGCTATTATTTCCATCTCAAATCTGATCTATTCCCTTCTCATCATCATCATCATCATGTCGCGCGAGGAGTGATGATAGGAGCATTACATGAAATATTGACGGAAATGTTTTTCATAAACCCCAAAATATATTCAAATGTTGAATTACCAAAACGATCTTTGAACAATCCTGCACAGCAATTTATTGGCAAACCAAATATTGAATGTATGGCTAAAATATAGGTACAAATTTAAGTGTGACGTGATGATAATTTCTTCCGTGCCTTGACATCTTCTAAAATTCTTAACATATTATGTAACATTATATTCTATATGTTTTGTGTTAAAAAAGTGTTAAAATTTGACATTTAACGGCATTCGATCAAAGCTCGAAATGCTTGCGGTCCATTTGTAATACCAAGTACTGGATTGATTGCTGGAAGCGGCTCGTTTGGAACCCAGTAAAAGGTGAAGTTTTGCACGAGAACGGTGAGATATTGAAGGAGACTCAAGGACGCAACCGGTTCACCCAGGCATATTCGCTTTCCTGTTAAAAAATCCAAGTTAAATAAAAAATGAATTGCAATCTATCATCCATATAATTCATAAAAATTTTAACATACCAAATCCAAATGGCTTTAATCTGGGATCACTTTTGAATTTGCCATTTTCATCAAGAAACCTCTCAGGTCGAAAGTTTTCTGGATCTTTCCAATAAGCTTTGTCGTGGTGAATGCCGTGAAGATTGGTAATAATGTAAGTACCCTGGCAATAAAAAAAAGTATAAAAAATTTGAACTTATAATCATTTTAAGAGTAATTTTATAAATTTTACCTTTGGTATCAAAAACTGTTTACAGTACGAATCTTCAGTGGCTGTACGCGGGCCCCCTAAAGGAAGTACAGATGCCCTTCGATGAGTTTCCGCCAAGGTTGCTTTAACGTAATGCAATCTGTCGAAAAAGTTCAATTATTCAAAAATTAACTAGCAATTCAAAATGGAAACTTACTTTGATTCATGTTCCGCATCTGGAAATGTTCCTTTGGGCACCACGGAATCAATTTCTTTCTGCAGTTTTTCCTGAACTTCTGGATTCCGGATGAGATACACAATACACCAGGCAAGCGTGTTACTGCTTGTCTGTCAATTACATGAGTTTGTAGCAATTAATGTAACAAGTAGTAATTTTAAAAAATTATAAAGGTTTTTACCTCTGATCCAGCCATAAAGAAATCACCCATGAGTGCCACTAGCTGCTGTTCTAAAAAACGTTGAAGGATTCACATTGTCATAAAAATTTTCGAAATGTATTTATTATTTGGTAACTTAATGCATTATATAAAAACCTGTGAATTCGCTATCATCCCCAGTCTCCATTTCTCGTAGAAACCCATCAACTAAATTTTCTGGACTGGTTTTGTAAATTCCTAGCTTTTTTCTCTCGTCAACAAATTCCTGCAAGAAATCATTCATTTCCTTAAAAATTCGTCGTTGAGTGCTCATCCCTGTCCATTCAGGGAACCAGTTTCTCCACTCCGGAAATACGAAGAGGAAACTATTCGCAACATTGCAGGACTCAAACAGTTCCTTTAATATTTTAGTTAATCTCAACAGTTGGGGTCACTGTGTTCAAATCTTCTGCCGGCCAACATGCTCCACACCACGTTGAGTGCCGAGACAGTAAAATAGTTGTCAAATGTGTGAATTCCATTGTTTTCTTTTAAGCTGATGTTGAGCTCATGAACAAGGTCGTTGAGTTCAGCGTGAATGACGGACTGCATTGCGTCTCTTTTTCCAAATCCAAAGTCTCTGAGATGTCGCAAGGAAAAGCGTCGAAGTTGAGTCCACGGATGAGGATATTTTGACATTATGATACCAAGTTGTTTATTCCAGGATCGTTCTGCCATCCACCCATTGAAATAGCGGTCACTGAATTCCGGCTTGGTTAAATATTCCTCCATCACTTCATACGAGTTGATGACAACTAAAGAGAAAACGCAATTAAATATTGTTATTGTGTAATTTATTATGAGTTTTCTTACCAGCATACACAGAACCCAACTGGACGCTCACGGTGCTCCCATAAATTTCACCAAGTTTTGAAAATGCAAGCTGGGGTTCTTTCGAATTAATCCAAGCTAGCTGAAGCAAATTCCCGAGGAATGGGAGACGAATTGGACCTGGTGCTAGGTGTTTCGAATTCTTTGAAAAAATCACTTTATAAAATGAAATAGAGAAGAGGGCAAACAGCCCCACTAAAATTGCACTTAAAATGTCCAACATATTTTTGGATTATATTTTAGTCCGCTTCAATTGTTTGTGTGAGTGAAAACAAATGTGTGCACTTGCCACTGCGTTGTTAGCAAGACTGATAATTTCCAACCTTCAATGATGATGATGGAATACAAAAAAGTTCACAAAAAGCCGTAGCTGCAGATGGTATGCTGATGTTATACTTTTTAGTGTGAAGAACTTGTATTGTATAATATCCAGCCATCTAATCTATGATAACTTGGCATGACAAAACCAATCCTGGTTTCATGCTGATGATGACTCAAGGTTGTTTGTATTCCAGTGTGGTCAGCCTGCAGCATAGCAACCTCACAAAAACACAAACAACTTACTTTATCATATGAGAAAAAGTGCTCACGTGCAATATAAATGGATTCTTATAACCAACTAATGTTCATTGCAAGCCGAGTGATGATAAAAAACTCACCCAAAGCTTTCAATGTGTTGCAATACAATTTTTTGTAGGTATGGAACAACTATATTTGCGTCTCAAAGAGATTTGGTTTTTGTGCTTACGTGCAATGCATAATGTTTGCATACGACTTCACCTTTGTTGTTTATTGATGCAAAAATCATGGTGTGAATGAAGTGGACAAATATTTTTAGTATATAATCGTTCAACAAACTTTACTTATTTTTATCAAAACTCCATTTGTTAAATCAACAGAATTCATGTCAGCAACTAAGTGCTTCATCGTCGACACTTGACCAAAGCTTGAAATTTTTTCGGTCCAATTGTGACCCCCACGACTGGAGAAAAGAGGGAAGAGGCTCGTTTGGCACTGGATGAAATGTAAAGTTCTGTACAAGAACTGTGAGATAGTGAATGAGACTCATTGTCGCAACTGGCTCTCCAAGACAGGCTCGTTTTCCTTTTGGAAAAATGTTTACCCTTAGTTAACGATCCTTTTTCTATATATTTCAACATTTTTTAGTATATGACTTTACGTACCAAAACCAAATGGTTTTAATCTAGGGTCATTCTTGAATTTTCCATTTTCATCAAGAAACCTTTCGGGCCGAAATCTTTCCGGTATTTCCAATACAATTTGTCGTGGTGCATACCGTAAAGGTTGACGATAATGTAAGTCCCCTATCAATTTACAAGCCTGTTTATTTTTAATTAATATATAACGCTTTTAAAAGTTAGTGCTAACCTTAGGAATAAAATATGTCCACATTGCGTATTTTCAGTAGCTGCACGGGGCACTCCCAAACCAAGAACTGAGGCAATTCGATGAGTCTCTGCCAACGTGGCCCGAACGTAATGCAACCTGTACAAGAATCATGCCAAGTTCGTTTCACACAAATTGGTAGATTTTAAAAGGCAAACTTACTCTGTTTCATGTTCCAATTCTGGATAAGTCCCATTGGGAACAAGGAAGTCTACTTCTTTCTGAAGTTTTTCTTGGACATCAGGGTTCAAAATTAGATATAGAACGCACCAAGCAAGTGTGTTACTGTTGTCTGTGAATGTTTTATAAAGAAATTGCGATTTAAAAGAAACTCCACATCATTTTAGTTAATTATATGCTTCTATTTTTACCTCAGATCCAGCCAGGAAAAAGTCACTCATTACAGTTATCAATTGCTGCTCTAAATTTTAAAGCGAGAAATAATTACTCAATAAAAAACACCATACATTTCCCCTTCGTTCCTTACCTGTAAAAACGTTTTCATTTTCTCCCCGACTTGATTTTTCTGTGAATCAATTTCTTGGAGAAATTCATCAACCAAATTTTCCGGACTAGTTTTGTAAATTCCAAGAATCTTTCGTTCTTTAATAAATTCTTGGAAGAAGGCATTCGTTTCTCTAAAGCACTTTCTTTGGATGCTCATTCCCGTGTAATCCGGGAACCAATTTCTCCACTCAGGAAAAGCGAAAATGAAACTATTAGAAAGGTTAACAGATTCAAACATCTGTTTCGAAATTTTCGTTAATTTTATCAGTCTCGGGTCACTGTGCGTATATCTCGTGCCGGCCAACATGCTCCACAACACGTTGAGGGCAGAAATTGTAAAATAATCATCAAAAGTGTGAATTCCATTCGTTTTCTTGAGACTTTCTTTCAGCTCACCAACAACATCATTCAGTTCAGCATGGATGATTGGATGCATTTTAGATCGCTTTCCAAGTCCATGATCTTTTAGACTTCTTACTGAAAAACGTCGTAGTTGAGTCCACGGGGGATATTGGCCATTGCAATACCAAACCGTTTGCCAGGTCCGTTCAGACATCCAATCATTCCAGTAGCGATCGCTGAACTCGGGCTTGTGTAAATATTCTTCCATCAATTCAAACGAGCTGATAACCACTGCAAATTCAATTTTTTGGTATTGAAAGAGAATGAAAATAAATGGAATAAAATTTTTATAGCCGCTTACCAGCATACACGGAGCCGAGCTGAACACTGACAATACTTCCGTACATTTCACCCAGTTTGCAAAATGCAAGATGAGGCTCTTTAGAATTTATCCACGCTATATGAAGTAAATTTCCAAGGAATGGTAAACGAAGAGGACCCGGTGGTAAGTTTTTGTGATTTCGTGAGATATTTGCATTGAAAATAGAAATCAAGATCAGGACAAGCAACCCAATTAGAAGTGAGCTGTAAATTTCCATTTTTGTATAATTCAAGAAGAAACACTTGTATTTGTTTTCGTAGCTGACAAACAACTGCTGAATTTGTATGCTTCATACTAAAGAAGCAGCGCAATGTCAAGTTCTTTCAACCTGATTGATATTGAAGAATACTATACTTACTTTGTGTGAAATACAAGTTCATTTCACTCATGCTCGTTTCAATATGATAAACAGGATTGCGTAATGTGCAAATTCCAAGCTTTGCTATGTAGTGAATCATGATGTTTTTTTACTTTCCATGCTTTATCTAGATGTCAACCGTTTGCTGTATACCTATACATGGTTTCGCACTTCACATCTTTTTTTCCAGAGTTATGTAGCAATAGAAGCTGTCGTTGGCTTGCAAAACAAAGTTGTGAGCTGGAACCAGTTTTGACATTTGCTAGTCTCTTTATACCATCAACATGCTCATGCTCTGACCTTCCACAACAAACTCAAGGTTGCGAATGACCAATATAAACACAACCATCCTAACTTGAGAATAAGCAAAGCTCTCCTTGTTCTGCTCTCGCAACTGAATTCGTCAAGCATGGGAAAAAGATTTAAACTATTGGTTTCACAGCTTGCGTGTTCAATCCACTTAACTCATTCATATTATCTTCTGTAAATTGAATGAAACAATGAAATTGGACGCCTGTTGGACTGAAACCAGTTTCTGGAGATTGATTAAATATGTATTCATTCATTGTAAATTGTAAGTCCGCTGACATTTCTAGCAAAAACTTGGAGAAGTAATAGTGTGCCAAGCTCTCAATGTCGTGCAGACAAGTTGATAAACTTAAAAAAATAATAAAAGCAAGACATTATACTAGTTATATCTGTAAGCAACAGATATTCCCCAATATGTTATGCAAGCATAAAGCCAACACGAAATTCAGTCCACGCTATTACACTTTTGGTCCGTTTATGACACAATTATCATCATCAACGATCATTCACTCATCAATATAGGGGTTAAATTCTTTTTCAATAATTAGCTAGAAAATTTTCCGTTCAATTTTGAATTATTTTATTTGACATGCAAATCCAATGACACAGAAATTTTGATATCTTTCCATGTTATCAAAATTACAAATAATAACGAAGCAAATGTTTCAAAAGTAATGAATGAAGACTCAACGGCATTCAACCAAAGCTTGGAACGATTGTGGCGCATTTGTGACTCCCACAACCGGGTTGACAGATGGAAGTGGCTCATTTGGCACCGGAAGAAAGGTAAAGTTTTGCACGAGGGTAGCAAGATAGTGAATGAGGCTCATTGATGCTACCGGCTCACCCGGGCAGGTTCGTTTTCCTTATAAAATATAAGTTTCCAAAGTTGTAAATTTAATTCAAGGTAAATTATTTGAAACCAAAATGTTTTAATTACCAAATCCGAAGGGTTTCAGTCTTGGGTCATTTCTGAAATTTCCATTTCCATCAAGAAACCGCTCTGGTCTAAAAGTTTCCGGGTCTTTCCAATAAACTTTGTCATGGTGAATGCCATGAAGGTTAGCAATAATGTAGGTTCCCTGTTAAAAAGAGGTAACTAAATTTTTTACACTCCAAAAATTCAAAGGTTTATGACATTCTCCAAAAACATTTTGCATTGACCTTTGGAATAAAAAATTGGTTTATCATCGTGTCTTCTGTAGCAGCTCGGGGAATCATGAGTGGAAGTACAGACGCCATTCGATGAGTTTCAGCTAGGGTTGCGCGGACATAGTGCAATCTTCAGAAATATAATCAGTTTTCCATTTTAGATTTCAGAAAATTATATATTTATAAT
>LJIJ01005199.1:0-12458 GCA_001718145.1 Orchesella cincta
AGGAGGTCAAGGCAGTTTTTGAAAGGAAAAAATAATGGGCCGAAACACAAAAATGCCATGAAATAAAAACATGGAGTGATGCTGAGCTCACAGATGTTTTGATGACAAATATGAGCCTCTTAAAAACGGAGTTTGACTGTCTGTATTGGTAGTTAGAGCAATAGCCTAAATGACATAAACAGATTGCGCATTAAAATAGTCATTTTTGGAGTTGTCTTCTTGCTTTTTTATGCCCAGATTCGAGTCATAAAATACTTGGGAATCGGTAAACTTTTGGTACCGTCATTCAAAGGAGATGTGAAAGGAGTTTCCAGCAGCCCAATCAAGCAACTAACAAGGATTGTCCAAAGGGACTTTCAAAGAGTGTGCTCACGGCCAGCATCAAACGTCTTTGTCTACATTGTGTCCTGAAATGTTGTCGGATTTTATTGGCGCCAAACACAAAGGAAATTCAGCAAGGTATGTTGATATCCTTTTATTACATACAACTCAAAACATCTGAATTACTCGCCCCCATTTATTCAGGAATTCTATCATTGCAACGAATTATGTTCCAACGGATCTTTGGAAAAGACTAGCTAAGAAAAAAGAAGCGTCCCGCTCGTTCAGAAGCAGAGAAGGGCCAAGTCTGCGCATGGAAAGTGAACCTACAAGAACAATTTGCTGTATTTATGAGTGAAGCTGCTAAGATTTGCACGGGAGACTGCAATGCTATGAATACATTGCGAAAGCAGGAACAGTTGTCCATCTGATGTGTCAACAAGTAAACGCTTCTCTTGCGATGAAAACCATCACCTGAAAAAATGGAGATTTGACTGCTCTCCGAAAGTTGTATGAGTATCAGAAATTATGTCAAAAAGTCACAAGAGCCGCTCCTTGGAGGGGGCGGAATGGTTTGCCATGAATCTCATCGCCTAAGATGGAATCTTACGTCACAAACGGACGTTTGAGTTTTGGTGTCACAAATTTGTCGAATTTATAGCTAAGCCGTAATTTGATTCATTGTAGTCAGGATTAAAATAAAAATCGTTGGTTGGAAATATATTTTTTGGTATTTTAAGGGAGTCTCCATATGCCGTGCGTTTAGAACTGACTGTGGGATTTGTGATGTACAGTTAGAAATGGGACTGAGACTGCCATCCACAAGTTTGCTGCCCAGGAAAATATGTAAACTGCTGAACGTTTTTCATAATGATAGCATTTAAGATGTTTTTAGAAAATATTTCTTGGTTTTTTAGCTACGACATAATGCAAACTTGTTGGAATTTGGATGTCGAACAGCGACCAACGTTCACAGCGTTGAGTCATTTTTTTCGACAGTTTGGTGAAACGCAATATACAGTTTTAGGCGAGCAAAAATATCGACAGGTTCCGTTGAACTCGGGTGACGGGCGCCAAGATTAATCCTATTACCTAACATTACCCAAATTATGAACAAAGTTTATACAATGCTAGCTAGTCGCCTGGTTTTTATGGCTAAACCGATCATTTGAACAACAAAATCGATGTTTCATTTATAAAGAGATCTTAGTAATTTTGTCATGTGCTACATTCTTGTGTAAGCTTAATGAGTGAATAGTTAAAACTCATCCTTAAATGTTTGTTTGATTTTAAAGCACGTTCAGTCATCTTGTGTATAATATTTTAACACCACATAAATTCAATTACCCGTGCTCAATGCAGCATTTCTGCCACAACAATAACAAAAAATGTTGATTATGGCTTTTATAAATTTCAAAGTCACACAAGGAATGCCCAAAATCAATTATGTGCCTTAAAAGTCTGCCAACAGTTAAAAAAGTCACACAAAAGGCACCGAAAGTAATTTTTGTAAATTAAAAGTTTGTCAAACGGTATAAAAGTTACACAAATCTTGCAAAGAAGTATTTGATGTCGTTAAAATCTGCCAGAAGCTTCAAGTTTTACTAAAACGTTTCTTTTCAGTGATTTTCGTCACGTTTCCATTTCGTTTCATGTCTTGAATTGTTGCAGTTTGCCTTAAAAAAGTGGCACAGTGTCTTTTCCGTGATCATATTTTTTTGCCTTTTTATTACCACAGGCCACCCCACCTCTACCAGAGTGTCTTTTTAATTTTCGTTTATCTAACGAAACAAAAATAACAAAGTAAATGTGGGTCAAGTAAACATGTTTCGTACGTTGAGTAGATTTGAAAAACAGTCTACTTAAAAAAATTCCTCAATTGTTTTCTTTGCGTGTCGAACCTAGGTCGATCTGAATGGCTCGGGTTTTCGAGTTGTATTTTGGTTCCTTTTATACTTTCTTCGACTGGACTAGACATAACAAAATTTGTGACTTGGACAGTGAGGAATACGTTCTAATAACAACTTCCTTTTGTAAAGCTATGCTGCACGGTTCGCTACTAAACTTGTGCATCAATTTTACGTAGTCTGCTTTAAACGAAAGAGGTATCTTACTTCTATAACATTGAAGGGATAGAATAGACAAATCATCCATCAAGATTCAATATTTTGGAAACCCAATTATCATAATTACATTTGACAAACGAAGACGGAGTCCCTTTTTTTTTTTAGGCCAACGTTTACATAAATAAAGTGAGCCAAAACAATACGTCTAGTGTCTAAGTAGGCGATTTACCAACCCTATAAAGGTGTCCCGATGTAAACAAGGCCTAAAAAGAACTACCCGTGTCTAACCTTTAGCAAAAACCAATTAGCTAAAATTTCCACCACTAAATAGTTTATTTGTTTTTGTGCTAGTTTGTATCATGTTGCCACTGCCAAGTAATATTTATCTATGCTGTAACAAGCCACTTTACAAGTACCGGCACCATATTATCAATCTATTGGGAAAACCAAGAATATTAGAGTCATTTTTTAAATATTCTCATAACAGCCATTTTCTTACTTTGCCAGACTGGAAGAACAGGCGGGAGTACAAGTACTAGAGCCCACTACATTCACTCTGACGTACTTTTTCACGTTTAAATATAGACCTCATTAGCAGTTTAAAACGAAGTTAAAAAGCAAACTGATATTTCTAATTTAAAGGTGTCTCAAATCCGTCCCGCTTTTTTGATAAATAAAATAAGGATTTGCCATTTAATTTGCAATTTGATAATATTGAAACTAGATCTGCTTATATTGGACAATATTTACACATGCAACTCCTAATGCTTTTAAAACTGTTTCTATCCGCTTATCGCTAAACACATTTCCAGCATACAAAGGTGATGTGGACAGACCACACAAACTCACCAAACCGTATACATCACGACTATAAAAATGAAGAAGGCTGCCGGGCTCCAGTATATTTCCGAAGTTTACTTATTCTTTCGACACTTCATATCCTGCAGTGACTGATGTAGAGCTGAAGTGGTAATCCTATCTGCCACCTTTTTTTGTTTCAAGCAGAATACTCATAAATATAGTATTGATAGCAAAAGCCAAAATTCAACCATTGCAAATGACTTCATTTTAACGCTCCTGGCATATGGCTACACAATCATCACAAGTGAGATAAACTAGGATTGGCTTCGCTGAAGAGGATTTGGTACAAAAATCCATCCTGACAGACGGCTTTTAGATTTATTCTAGATACCGACCTAATTCGATTTTGTTTAATTTCCACACAACAACATTTGAAGGGACAACAGATGCCATTGAGAAATCGGGATACGGAGCATCTGATAATGTCCTATTCGTCATACAGATTCAGCAAGCATTAAATGAAAGTGGAATAATTTCTGGATTTGAAAACAATCTCTTCAATTCGACTGCAACTCCATTTCATGCCCCAATTTTGTTGTAACCTCTGAAACAACATCATTTGGATTTGTTACTTGCCCAGATGCGAAGTTAATTAATATTGAGTTGAAATAACGTCACAGTGCACGAGGTCATAAGAAGTCATCGGATACCTAAATGGGCAAGGCTACGGACAACAAATGCAATTATCAACCTCATTTCCTGAAGTTTGGCGTGGAAGAAATACTTTTATTGGACAGGCCAAGCTTGAAAAGTCGGTCAGCAACCTACAGATTACTGTCAATCTTGCTACCGAGCGAGTCTTCATGATATTTCTGCGCTATTCGTCGACTTAACGGTACGATGTTGGTGAAGTACGATCCTTCTTTGACAACGAATCAATCCGTGCGCGCTTAAATCCACCATGCCATTACGGACTTGCGTCACACAAAACGGAAAATATATTTATCACGCAGAGAGGTAGCATTTTTATAGTAGATGACTTGCAGGGACTTATGTTGCTTGTGAGTACGCAAAAAATTACAAAAATGTCATTAGGTGGAATTGTTGAAGTTAGTACGATATTAATGTGTGGCTATTACTCATTCATACTGCGTGATTTATGGTTACATTTACAAAGATATATGCCCTCGGTTAGATCTTTGTTTTTTGCATAGGATGCTCCTACACTCATAGAGAAAAGTTGTTTGGCTCTATTTCATACTAATTTCGTCTGTTGCTTACACCTACCAAAGTTTCATTTCTGCAGAATCCATGCAAATCAGGGATATTGGAAAATTATCCGAGTTGATCGGAAAAGGTTTTAAGTTTTGGATGAGCGAAGCTGCTGCCCTCACTGAAATTGAACATAAAGAGTATGCTCGGAATTCTATGAACTACCTTGGTGGAAACAAGTAAAATTATGGAAGGAAACGGCTTCAATCTTGACAGCGACAAATATGAAAAATATGTGTACCGTGGAAATCCTGGTAAATCAACACAGCTTACAATGGATTTAGCGGTTTCAGAAAAACTTATCGTTACTGATTGGTTCCTTTTTGCATTGTCTGCCGGATTCGGCAATAATTATATGTACGTTGACGATCAATTTCTCTGCAAAGTTTACAACAGTAAAGGTGTTACTATAGCTGAACATCAACAATATTAAGTCTGGTCTTATTTCAGAAAAGTTGATTGATGCAAAAGTGGTGGATTTTCAGGCGGCTTATTTAATTTAGGTAAAAAGGATTAGAGTTTATCGGCAATCTAGTGATTTTTCCGTCATGCTAAGATTCAAAGTGCTGATAAGTTTTTGTTTTCTGATAGGATGCCATTAACATCCATTGTTGGTGTTGCTTGCTTGGTGCAGAGTTTGATTGGAGTGGGGTATTTAGCGATAAATGGATATGTTGCGACAGGTTTTTTACCAAAAATCAGACAGTTGCGTAAATCTTACTAAAAATGTCGTTAAATCCTACTTAGCATGCTTTCAGTGAAGTAATTTACCAGGTCTGTGATTATGGTGAAGCAGGTCGTATTTTACCCAGTCGCTGTATAGGGTTGGGGGGTTGCAAAGTGTTCTTATAGGGTAGTTGCGATACCTTGCACAATCCGAATTTTTATGATTGCAATTTTCCATATAATTTCTTTCGACAAATTTCGTTATAACGTGTTACAATATAATAACAATTTTTCATCTTTAATCAGCTTGTTGAATTTTTGTATTAAGCTTTTATTGTAGCTTAGGTAATGGTTAGGTTGAGAGAAACAATAAATAGAATAAGCATGATTTTACTAATAATGACATAAATTGACCAATATTATTATTATAAAATTATGAACACTAAACAATATTAACATTATATCACATAAGTGTCACTTAAAATATGTTAATAAAATACACATTCTCAAACAATTACAATGCAGGATGGTTTTCTATACCAATAAATTAAGCAGGTTAAGAAATCGAGTAGATTACGGATGTTTATATTGAATAAAAAAATATATTCTCAAAATCGGATTCATGCATGCGCCCGTTTTGAGTAAACTTACTCATTTTGCAATTTATTTTACACTCATACTGACCAGTTTGAGCTGTGCTGTATTGAATCAACTTTCCAATGTTTTTTAAGTGGATTGATTGAAAAAAGCGTCATGTACGCATATTTAGAAACGACTAACCAATTCTACATGACCGCCATTATTATAAAAATAAGACAAGGTTTGAATTCATAGCATAATTGCCGTCTTCTTTCAAACTTAACAATTGTAATTCTGTGTTTATTTGAGTGACAGAGTTAATTAAGTTTATTATAAAGCTGTTTTTTCATGCTACAAGTCAAAATGAAGACTGAAAAAGAATCATAAATATCTTAACTAAAACAATTAATCATAATAAATCAATACAATCCTGTTGGTATCAACGCTTTCGTATATTTGAATTTGGATTCACAATTCAAGTACTGTACAAAACTCCTAATTGACACATTTCAATAATAATCGTCAAATGGTTAGATCTAATGGAAAGAATCAGTTTTTGCGGCAAATTGTTCACATTCGATGCTTGCCTATGCAACTGCACTTACCAATATTTTTGCCTATTTTTAACACTCCTTTGCATTCGTTTACCGTAATTGAAAGTGTTTCGGTTGTTTCACCCACGTATGCTTTGATAGTTGGTTTAAAAGAAATTTGATACACCACGATATTGACTATAGGTCTGATGTTTTTAGTGTTAGATACATAAGTAACGATTTTTTTGTTCTGGGATGTATTCAGTTTCAGTATCTACTTACCGGATGTATCTAATGATGCCTTCAAATTTTGCTCGAATTGTTAAAATTTTGTTTCGTGATGCATACCTAAGTGGCAATTCAGTCACATAAAAAGTGAATCGTGATCTGAAAATACTTTTATGAACTCGAAGAATACTTGATATGACAATTAATTTATCAAAGATTTAATACTTCCGAAAGAAAATAGTGAAATTTATAGGTATGACAAAATGAAAAGGTTTATCCCCATCCAGAAATTTGGTTAAACGCTTAAAAGTTAGAACTCTTGCACAAACCGTGGTATAACTGAAGATTTGTCACAACCTTTTAAGTGTTACTTCAACATTATGTACATATCGTATTCCAGACAGATCATTTACTTTTAATTCACAAAGAGTGAGCGAGCGGTGAAACATTTTTAACGTTAAGTGCATACCTATCCATGTTAAAGTAGAAAGGTCTATTCAGAAATGCGGTTGGGGTAATGTGCAGGTTTTTGACAATAACCGATACGGCTCACAGAAACAGATATTAATCTTAATAAAATCTTTGTTGATGTCAGTTAGTCTTATCAGACTTGAAAAATTATGAGTGTGCATTTAATGAACATTCCCCCTGCTATATTACTTCTTGCTCTATTCCGACATGAGTTCTATTCCAACATGAGTTCTATTCCAACATGAGTTCTATTCCAACATGAGTTCTATTCCAACATGCGGTCTATTCTATCATGCAGTCTTATTCGACATGAGTTCTATTACATCATGGGTTGCATCTTATCATGCAGTCTATTCGACATGAGTTCTATTCCAACATGGGTTGCATTCTATCATGCAGTCTATTCCGACATGATTCAACATATTCTATTCCAACATGGGTTGCATCTATTGCATGCAGTCTATTCCGAAATGAGTTCTATTCCAACATGGTTGCATTCTATCATGCAGTCTTATATGAGTTCTATTCCGACATGAGTTCTATTCCACATGAGTTCTATTTCATGGTTGCATCTTATCATGCAGTCTATTCGAAATGAGTTCTATTCCAACATGGTTGCATTCTATCATGAGTCTTATTCGACATGAGTTCTATTACATATGGGTTGCATCTTATCATGCAGTCTAGTCGAGTTCTATTCCAACATGAGTTCTATTCCAACATGAGTTCTTATTCCAACATGGTATTCTTGCTTCGCAACATGAGTTGATTCTATAATGCAGTCTATTCCAACATGGGTTGCATTCTACCATGCGCAGTCTATTCCAGCATGATTCTATTCCAACATGGGTCTATTACATCATGCGGTCCATTCCGGTATGACAAAGTGTAGCTCTACAACATCTTGAACATCTTAACAAATTTGCGCGGGTAATTTTAAGTTTTTCATTTGTCATCCGACATACAAATAACCCAAATGTTTCTAAAAGTGAAAAGTGGATTAATTGAAAACCAACAGCACTGTAACTCTTCATGACAGTTGTTTTGTGCATTTACTCATCAACAGGATCATTTTTCGTGTAAGAGGCTTAATTGCGGTAATAATACAGTAATATTTATAAAAGATTGATGTGAAAATCCTCCTTGTAAATTGCTTATTTATCGTTTTCTAACAAATTTCAACAACAAAGCAGGTGACTGGCAAACAAAATGGATCAATCTGATAATTCCAGTCAACCAGAGCCCTCGACGTCAGCTGCCGCCGATTCAGAGACACCCGACAAAATGAACGAAGACTAGAATTGCAACGCGCAACACGAGAACAAATGAGCCCCAGAGGAAAAGGATTTGCATAAAACTCATCCGACGAAAGCGCCAGGCAGAGACACCCTGAAAAAGGGCCAAACGAAACGAGTATCAGCGACAGCGTCGTTTGGCAAGAAACACCAGAAGCGAAAGAAAGAAGGAATGGCATTACACGTGAAAAACGAGCAAGAGCAACATCTGAAGAAAGAGAGAGAATAAATTCATGTCGCAGGTTAAGAAACGCTGAGAAGAAAGACGCCAGTCATATACCGCAAGTATGCGAGAAGAACGCCAGTGATAGTTGAAGAATTCAGCTTAGGTTCATTGGATTCACGGTCTTAAATGTGACGCTTGGCTTTTGAAGGTGAAAGAGTACAGTTAGGACATTTTTCATGGCCCTGCTGTGAAAACGGAAACGTTGTTCTTCCCGCCTCTAAAGCCGTATCTCAGAACCCCTTCTGTCGTGGTTAATATCTAATAATGGAGATAGCAAACACTTTTAAAGATCACGCTCTGAAACTACAACAGCGCTTTTGCGTTCGCATCTTTTGGTATAAACATCCAGATTCGGCAAAGGAAAGTATAAGAGGAAAAGGTGCACCAGTGGTTGTCATCCATGGCCAGACTTATACCGCACTTCAGAAGACGGTAAAAACGGACAAGGACCGTCATATGCACAACTTTAATACGTGGATCCAGAGTATGCCAATCCAGTGAGGGCCAGCAACGCAAGTAATATTGAATGCAGAAGAGAATTTTTTGACGCAAATAAATTCCTTGATTTTGGAGGTCAACCCATTTGCTCAAAGCGTTTCAAATGATGAGAGAGGTTATGCAGATAATCAATACAGGGCGTATTGACATGTGTTGATAAAGGACCGAACACAGGTCCACGCCGTTACAATCTTCCTACGGCAAATGAAGTCGCTGCTGTTTTTACATCGGAGGATGGAGAGCCACCCAGTCTTTACCAAAGAGACATTTGCATACATCCGAGAGACTCTTTGCATCCTAAGGGAATGCAGTTTATATCAAACCATTAGCCCAAACTGCGACCCGATGACATATCCAATTTTATTTCCGTATGGTGAAGCCAGGTTGGCAAACTGGAAAGACGGATCAGCAGTAACTCAAGAACAAAACGGTTCTAATTAACCAGCAAGACTTCTATGCATATCGTCTTCAGGAGAGATCGGTCACAATTCAACCCTTTGCTGGCATTGTGGGAAACTCACACAACAATTTGTAGTAGACGCGTTCTTAAAGGTAGAAGGTGGTCGACTTTATTTTATGAGTTTTGGATAAAAATCAGCATCAACTTCGTCTTGGTATAATTTTGTGTAATTTCGTTTGCTCCCTGTAAATGTGATGGCAGTATCAAACTCGCCCAGCCTTTAAATGCGTTTGCTCGCCTGCCGCGTTCACGAAGTCTCAGACCATATATTTATCACACGAAGAGTTGATGCTGATTTTTTATCCAAACTCATAAAATAAAGTCGACACCTTCTACCTTTAAGAACGCGTCTACTACAAATGTTGTGTGAGTTTCCCACAATGCAGCAAAGGGTTGAATTGTGAACGATCTCTCCTGAAGACGATATGCATAGAAGTCTTGCTGGGTAAATTAGAACCGTTTTGTTTCTTGAGTACTGCTGCTCGCGTCTTCCAGTTTGCCAACCTGGTTCACCATACGGAAATAAATTGGATATGTCATCGGTCGCAGTTTGGCTAATGGTTGATATAAACTGCATTCCTTTAGGATGCAAAGCGTCTCTGCGATGTATGCAAATGTCTCTTTGGTAAAGACTGGGTGGCTCTCCATCCTCCGATGTAAAAACAGCAGCGACTTCATTTGCGATAGGAGATTGTACACGGCGTGGATCCTGTGTTCGGTCCTTTATGCAACACATGTCAATACGCCCTGTATGATTATTCTGCATAACCTCTCTCATCATTTGAAACGCTTGAGCAAATGGGTTGACTCCAAAATCAAGGAATTTATTTGGTCAAAAAATTCTCTTCTGCATTCAATATTACTTGCGTTGCTGGCCCTCACTGAATTGGCATAGCTCTGGATCCACTATATAAAGTTGTGCAATAGACGGTTCCTTGTCGCGTTTTTACCGTTTCTGAAGTGGCCGGTGATAAGTCTGGCCATGGATGACAACCACTGTGGACCTTTTCCTCTTATACTTTCTTTGGCCGAATCTGGATGTTTATACCCAAAAGATGGCGTAACGCAAAAGCGCTGTTGTAGTTTCGAGCGTGATCTTTAAAGTGTTTGCTATCTCATTATTAGACTATTAACCACGACAGAAGGGGTTCTGGATACGGCTTTAGAGGGGAAGAACAACGTTTCCGTTTTCACAGCAGCGATGAAAAAAGGTTTCCTAACTGTACTCTTTCACCTTCAAAATGCAAAAGCGTCACATTTAAGACACGGTGAATCCAATGAACGCTAAGCTGAATTCTTCAACTATGCACTGGCGTTCTTCTCGCGATACTTGCGGTAATGACTGGGCGTCTTTTTCTTCTCAGCGTTTCTTAACCTGCGACATGAATTTATTCTCTCTCTTTCTTCAGATGTTGCTCTGGCTCGTTTTTTCACGTTGTAATGCATTCCTTCTTTCTTTCGCCTGCTGTGGTTTCTTGCAAACGACGCTGTCGCTGTATCTCGTTCGTTTGGCCCTTTGTTCAGGGGTTGTCTCTGCCTGGCGCTTTCGTCGGATGAGTTTTGCAAATCCTTTTCCTCTGGGCTCATTTGTTCTCGTCGTTGGCGTTGCAATTCTAGTCTTCGTTCATTTTGGTCGGTGTCTCTGAATCGGCGGCAGCTGACGTCGAGGGCTCTGGTTGACTGGAATTATCAGATTGATCCATTTTGTTTGCCAGTCACCTGCTTTGTTGTTGAAATTTTGTTTTTAGAAAACGATAAATAAGCATATTTACAAAGGATTTTTCAGCCATCAATCTTTTATAAATATACTGTATTATTACCGCAATTAAGCCCTCTTACACGAAAAAATGATCCTGTTGATGAGTAAATGCACAAAAACAACTGTCATGAAGAGTTACAGTGCTGTTGGTTTTCAATTAATCCACTTTCACTTTTAGAACATTTGGGTTATTTTGTATGTCGGATGACAAATGAAAACACTTAAAAATTACGCGCAAAATTTGTTAAGATGTTCAAGATGTTGTTAGAGCTACACTTTGTCATACCGGAATGGACCGCATGATGTAAAGAACCCATGTTGGAATAGAATCATGCTGGAATAGACTGCATGGTAGAATGCAACCCATGTTGGAATAGACTGCATTATAGAATGCAACTCATGTTGGAATAGACTCATGTTGGAATAGAACTCCATGTTGGGAACTCAATGTTGGCATAGAACTCATGTTGGAATAGAACTCATGTCGGAATAGACTGCATGATAGATGCAACCCATGATGTAATAGAACTCATGTCGAATAGACTGCATGATAGAATGGCACGCCATGTTGGAATAGAACTCATTTCGGATAGACTGCATGATAAGATGCAAACCCATGTTGAGATAGCATGTTGGATAGAACTCATGTGGAATAGGAACTCATGTCCGAATAGACGAACTGTTGGAATAGAACTCATTTGCGAATAGACTGCATGATAGAATGCAACACCATGTTGGAATAACCCATGTTGAACTCATGTGGCATGAACTCATGTCGAATAGACTGCATGATAGAATGCAACCGCATGTTGGAAATAGAACTCATGTGCGAATAGACTGCATGATAAGATGCAACGCCATGATGTAATAGAACTCGATGTCGAATAAGACTGCATGAATAGAATGCAACCCATGTTGGAATAGAACTCATGTTGGAATAGAACTCAGCTGGAATAGAAGCATGTTGGAATAGAACTCATGTCGGAATAGAGCAAGAAGTAATATAGCAGGGGGAAGCGTACATTAAATGCACACTCATAATTTTTCAAGTCTGATAAGACTAACTGACATCAACAAAGATTTTATTAAGATTAATATCTGTTTCTGTGAGCCGTATCGGTTATTGTCAAAAACCTGCACATTACCCCCAACCGCCTTTCTGAATAGACCTTTCTACTTTAACATGGATAGGTATGCCACTTAACGTTAAAAATGTTTCACCGCTCGCCGCTCACTCTTTGTGAATTAAATTAATTGATATCACCAATTGGTTGAAATGTATA
>LJIJ01005200.1:0-12458 GCA_001718145.1 Orchesella cincta
CTTAGTGACGGTCTAGAATTAACGCGTGTCTCGGAACCATAAGATAAATTACTCCATTAAATGATTGTGAAGCACTCATAGAGGGCATAAAATTAATGCAAACCTTTTTAGGGGCCACACCACTGGCTATTGTTCCTTGCCAAACCGGAAGGTAGAAACGCCACAACATTCAGCAGTACAAGAAAATAATGCTTCCAGGTAGCGTTTCTCGCTCGCTGACTCAAGCTTGTTTCGGAAGAGCTCTGGATTTTGTAGAAAAGAACCCCAGAGACCCTTCTCACAACCATGTACAGATAATGTTTCCAATTACATTGCATTTCCGCAAGCCAGCATCTTAATTTGCTGGCATGTTCTGGGGCATTAATGGCCTTTGGTATCCTCCAAGGTTGAACCATCCTGATGAAAGTATTATTCTCACAAAATATTCGAAAATTTTCTTTCCGTGCTACTTGAAGAAGAGAAGTTAGCATTTATTTCACTCGTCTTCACGGCTGAAGTTTTCCTATATTCTGCTGTGGTGTATACGTGGGGGAACTCTTCTTCCGCGGTTTGCAGATAGTATTACCCAGAGCATACTGTCACCAAAAACTTGAATTGCCGACGTGACATTTTGCACCAAGAATATATCTCTTACTTTGTAGTAAGCTCCAAAAAATATCCTCTCTTTACTCCATATTTTTGAGAATCTCGAATTTCATTTATAATAAGCTTTCCAAACAATGAATTAAAAACAAAATTCACATTTGTTAAGCTAAAATGGTAATAAATTATGACGTTTCTGACTTTTCCTGACTCATAGTGCAGTTTACTTCTTCAAGGTTTAAGGATGACTAATTCAATTGCTCGAATTGTAATACTCTTTATCCTTGCTGGAAGTTTAGTATGCAATTGATAGCTCATATCAGTAACAAGTATATACGTATGCAACCGAAAACGTATGACGGAATAAACGGGCCAGCTTCTTCATTGATTGTCAGAGAAAGGGAAGTGGGCTAAGGAGGGTGAAAGAATATCGAGCGATAAATGCTTACACCATACTTTTTCGTAGTAATTTTACACAGAGAGTATGAATACAACTACAACGAAATTATAAATTGGCAATACATTCAGAATACTATCAAACAAGTATGGAAGGGTAATATTTTCGTCACACCACTCTCACTCGTGTAAACCCCAGAGGGTTTAGAAACCAACACTTCCGTATTTTCTACATTTGAATATGAGAAAAAGTCCAGAGAATGCTTTTGTTTCATAATGTTAAAATTTAGCATGACTTTGTGGTATATTACTAAAGTGTAATGAAGCCGACTGATATTTTGGAAGTCATTAAACAAGGTCAAACCTGGGCAATGGGTTTTTAAAAGAAATTGCTGTAGACAAAAAGGGGTTTTCAAGGACTGGAGTTCTATATTTCAGTTATATTTCAGTAATATGAAAGTTGACATGCATTATCATTTTATCTTGCGAAAATATATGGTGTGACTGCGATTCACCGGTGTCAAAAGTGACCTTGCTTGTGTACAAATCCTAGTTGATATATGAGATATTATTGTACTGTAGGAACACGAAGTGGGATGAAAAATGTGTAAGAAAGCGTATTAGATGCGGCGTACTTTCTTGTTTATAAATAGACGCACTTTAGCCGCTTTTGTCAATTATCTACGAAAACAAATCAACGTCCACTCTTGTTGATTGTTGGTATAAGATAAGTTTTCTTAAAAAGGGATCTATGGGTTATTTTGAATTTACCTTATATTAATAAGGTCATTTAAAAGTTATACATATTGCATAATCCCTTAACACTAATTTTGTAACGTGTTTTCTATAAATTTAGATTATTAGGAGGCCAATGAGAAATTCTAGAACAAATTCATAACGTGTCATTATAATTAGGTGCAGTTTAATTCAGAATCTCTCGACGCCCCAAATGGGTTTCTTTGTCTGTCTTCCATCATCAGTTTCCGTTTTCTTTCAACAATTAACACGACAATGCATTTAGTATACATTTGTAGGGTACATGGTTTCTGCATTTTTATTGAGTTAGCCTGAAACTGAAGGTACAACAGCCTGGCAGGTAATGTTTAATTTGTTGGACTGGAGAATGCACTCGAGGAAATTATTTGGGTTCTTTTTTTCAGACAAGGATGTTGCATAATACGTGTAGAAATGTTCTTTATGCAAATGATAGAATGAAGTTTGTTGAATGAAATGAGTATGAAAAGCTAGAAATTTTAGAGCTATGAAATTAAAGTTTATATTATGCAATTAGCAGTAGGAGGAAAACTAAGGTAGAATGCAGCAGCGTTGACTGAAAAGCAACAACTTGCATGTATATATTTATAGGAATATTATAATGAATACCATCAAGGATACAAATATAATTATATAATTAAAATGGTTCAAATACAATACAAAGACAACAGCAGGAAATGCATGTGAAAAATAATACGCATTTCGTATTCATGAAAAAACTAGGTGGTAAGATATCCGCCATCGACAGCAAGACATTGTCCAGTTATTTGTGACGTTTGATTAGATGCCAAAAACAATGTAGCATTCACAATGTCACTCATTGGCATAAACAGAGTTTGAGTGGGTGTTCTCTCAATAAACCGCTGAACCTGTTTTTCCATCTCCTTAGGATCCTGGTTTACGACATAATTTACCAAGTCCGTTTTGACTGTTCCTGGACTCAAGGAATTAACCCGTATTTTGTGAACCCCAATTCCCAATGCCATGGATTTGGTCAGCATGTCAAGAGCTGCTTTGGTGCAGCTGTAAATTCCAAAGTATTTTATAGCTCTCTGGGAAGTCTGCATGAAACCAGGAAGAAAAAATCAGTCAGTGTGAAATTTCTGTATTTGATTCCATATGAAAGCTTACCATTGAAGAGATATTTATAATCGAACCACCGATTCCTGCAGCGATCATTTTCTTGACAACGTTTTGTGAAACAAAAACTGCAGCTTTGAAATTCACACTGAATTGCCTGTAAATCCAAAATTTTAAATTAAAATAAGTATATGTAAAATCGTATTTAGTTAAGTTGATTAATTACTTACTTTTCATATTGTTCGAGGGAAATTTCTAGAAAATCAGCTATCTCACAGTATTCCTGATTGTTAATTGACAGTCAACAGCTTCAATTGGCTTCACTGCATTTAATGTCTGCTCCAAATTAGAAAGATCAGCATAGATTGGAATAATTTTGGGACATTCTTTCTGTAAGCTTGCCAAATTATCGGGGTTTTTAGACAGTGCATAAACAATTGCGCCTTGGTTATGCAGCTCAGTAACAATAGCACGTCCAATTCCTACAAAAACAAGAAATATAGCAGGAAATATATTTAAAAACTTTAATAATAAATGGTGAAATTACCTCGACCTGCTCCCGTAACGAGAAACTTAACTCCCGTAAAATTGTATTGAACTGACATGATTTTCAGTAGCACATGTATATCATGCAATCCAAAGATTCAAATGCAGGCTGTCTTGCAACTCTTTATTTATAAATGAAGACAAAATCAAAATTGACTACCATAAAATCTAGGTTTATGATGGCTATCACTTCAGAAGTATTGTATTTCAGGTATTATATACAACTATAAAATGCACACGATTTGAACCACCTAGATTTTAATAATGCCACATTATAATTGCCAACCCATTATTACAAGCAATAAAGTTGCCTTTAATGTCCTCGTAAAACTCGTTTAACTTAAAAATAAACCTCTGATGCAGACAATGTTGAAAGCATACAACTGATAAAAACAGTTAGATACATCTTTTGTTTTGTCTTATTTAAATGAGGAATTATGGTAGAAGGCGATAGTCAATAAAACTTGCTTAGTTGATAAACCTAGTTTCACTTTTTACCTTCAGAAGCAGCACAAGTATTAATGAAGAGCATTGACATATATAAAATGCCATCAATCACCTTTCAGGTGATCTTTGTCATTTGTCGAGAAGAAAAGAATAGCGGATGTAGTGCAACAGAGGTGACTGAGGAAATGACTGACTCCTCTCGAGCTGCAGTAGTATCTAGTATCACTTTATGCAAGCATGAAAAGTTTGTTTGAAAGTAAGTCTGACAAAAACTGCCAACCAACCATTCGTGTTGTACATTTACGTATGAGCATGGTTAATATCAGATACCAGTAAACAGAATAAATGAATGAGCTTCAAATGTGAAAACAAGTTATTAGCAAGTTCACAACGAATGCACTCACATTGAGTCTGTATTTTGCTATCATTTTTTTCACATGTGGTTGGACTACTGCAGTGGTGCTGATACGCTAGTCCTAAATCTATTGTAAGCGAAAATCTTCTTCAAATTCATTTGTAAGGGTCTTTCTTTGTTTGTAAGCGGATTTTTCGCATAATCTTTAAATACTATACTTGTAACACCATATTCTACAAATTCTACAAAATTCAGTTTATTTCAAATTCTTTAATGCCTCAAATAGGTTCTTTGCCAATCGTCCAGCATCAGTTTCCGTCTCCTTTGAATTATTATTAAATTGTCAATTCATGAAGAACTTAACTTTTGATAGTAACCAATATCTATGATTTTTAACGAATATTGACAGTTTTACTTTTCCTAACACGATTCATGTTTCTGTCCGGATGATCCGAACGAGTACGTACGTGTATCTATATAAACTGTTCCTGTTATGTCAATATCTAATATTATTGGAATTGCCTAAGTATTTGAATATCCCTAACCCTGAACATTCTTGCTGAGGTCCACCCCATAGTGCCGACACCAGTACGAATATCAGACGACGATCATCATCAGGTTTCACGGACACTCGACTGTGCATAAATTATCTTTACTTTCTCATCATTGTGATATCGTGCACAAACTCCGTCCTTCAACTCCCCGAAGCAACGATTATCGACTAAAACACAAATTATTTTCTACAAACCATCTAACACTTAAATAGCACAAAATCAAACATATTTGTAACTCACTGTGACTTTATTTAGATTTTCCACCAAGTTCCCTTTAAATCCTTCAGTTAGAGCTAGTTACAGCGTACTTTGTCGCGGTAGTAAAAGTCAAGTCTTGCTTGCAAGTCAACCCATGACCTGATAACTGGAAAAATTATGAATTCAAATAAAATCCAAAATAATCAATGTTGATAAATTTTTTTGAGAACTAATCGACCTGATTGATGTTCGAAAATTGTGTCCATCATAACTCCACGTTCCTTCATGCTTTTTACTGCTTTTGAAGTGCAGATCGCTAGACCTATTACATTCGTTCCCATCATCTCTCGCATCTCAGTTCCAGTCATTTCTTTAAACAAATTTGTATGTTAGTTATAAAAAATACAGACATTTTGTTTTATTTGACTACATTGTCTCACCAAGAAGCGGCTTAGCAAACGTGAACCCAGCGTTATTGACACAAACATCAACTCCCTGGTGGATCTTGATCCACTCAAACATTTTCTCAAGCTCGTCATCCTTAGAAATGTCGCATTTGTAAGGGATCAGTTTTCCTGGGTACTTTTTCTCAACAAACGTTGCTGCTAAGGCCTGTAAATACAATCAACGCTAATAAATAAATATTACAACCAAATGCTTCATATATTCAATTTGTACAATTCACCTGAATTCTGTCATAATTTCTGGCACACCCAATGACATTTATTCCATGTTTGACAAACGCCTCACAAATCGCACTTCCGATGCCTGACGATGCACCAGTTACAAGCGCGTTGCGTTCTCCCCAACGGATTGCTTGAGTAGACATATTTTCTATATTTATGGGTTTACCTGAAGATAAATACGATCCCGCACTCTTACTGTGCACAATTTGTCGACTGGAGCAATCCACTCTGATGATTTTAATCTCTTTCGTTTTTCAGATAAGCGAATGGCATAATACATGTTAAATGTTTTTATGCAAATGATGACGAGTTGTTGATAATAATGAATATGTAAGGTTCAATGTCAAAATGATATTAATGATTGCACGACCCAGAATAAAACCTTATAAATTTCAGTTTTTAAACATGGTATAGTTATAAAATTTACTTAAATTAGAAATCAATGATTCATGTTCTAAAACAGTTTTATCCAGTTTGAACACAAATCATGTGAATCGAAAGTTGCTCAATTTCTACTCCGCAGCAGCTTGGGTTCAATAGCAAAAGTTAAAAATCGCGAATTGTAGCTCTTCATACCGCATGCTCAACACTACTTCAAAACATTAATGCCCATTATCATTAAATCATGGTGTATTCATACAACAAAAACAACGTTTGTAATTTTTATTTCAGTACTTACTATTATAACAATAGTTAACCATCCCAACCAAACTCCGGAGCCGAGAAAACTAACCATATAAGTTGAAATTGATAGTTTAAAATAAATAATTAGCAATCAAAACGCATTTCTATTAACAATTTATGATCAAATACTAGCTTTGTCTTCTTCCTCATCCAGCTTGCCATGAATTTCAACTCCACGTGAACTCAAAAGATCACCTGACCGATTTACATTTTGAAATTAAACAGAATGTAGTCACCCTCTGACCGATCCTTATCTCTTTCCTTCGGATATCAGCCACCAAAAGCAGGGAGCCAACCACTCTCTATAGTATCGGCTAACCAATGCTCTTTCTTGTACTCGAAAAATGTTTGATAATAATTTGCTTCTGAGCCGTATTGAACATAACCTTCAATTCTGTAGTCTCAAGTTAACCCAACATATAATTCGCTATATCAAATACCAACTATAGATCGCCGGCCACCAAAAAACTATCATTATTATCAATTTGTATTCAGCATTCCAAGTTGTGATATTTCTCCTATCGCCGATGAAATTAGTTTTGCAAAGCTTTGGAAGAGAGATTAATTACGACATCGTTTAATTTCACTCTCTACCAAACAATGTTGACATATCATCTATTCCAGGTGCGACCAGATACATTCAAAGGCAGCATGCTATATACCAACGTCATTGCGGCACCAATTCTTGAGTTGTTGTTTATATTTATGTTAGCACTTATGGCTAAGTATAGGCAATATAACCAACAAAATAAATCTATCACAATGTCGGGTCTGTAAGACTCGCTACAGGTTATGACTTTAACCATGTTCGGCCGATGCATTTCCCCTTGTTAACGTCCCACGCAAACGAGTCAGAGCAAAGTTAGCTTGCCTGCTATACAAGCTGCTGTAGCTATGCCAAATTTGGAAGTCCTGATTATTATATGTTGTTACACAAGAACCATTGCCATTTTAATACATTGCTCAAATACAACCCACGATTTATCAACAAC
Organism: Orchesella cincta; assembly: GCA_001718145.1. Classification (NCBI taxonomy): domain Eukaryota; kingdom Metazoa; phylum Arthropoda; class Collembola; order Entomobryomorpha; family Orchesellidae; genus Orchesella; species Orchesella cincta. Next base: position 7,295 of record LJIJ01005200.1, read on the forward strand.
ATAGTCATGTGTGCACACATCAATTTACTTGTGCAAAATTTTTCACAATAGAATTTGGATTCTGATGCTGAGCTGATAGAATTTTCCGACAGCATCAATCCATCTAAAGGCTATATTTCAAAGGGAACGGAACTAGTGGAAGATGTAAGTTCACACATTCTTTTCCTTCAAATTTGTTACTTGATTTATTTCTTTTCAAAACGTAATAATAAGCGTATCTTCCAGGTTTACACGAAATTAAAAGGGGTACACAAACTCTGGAACCCTGAGTAGATTCAAAGTGGATCGTGAATCTTACGGGGGTAGCGTTGGCAAGAAAACTTCTGTTATCTACCCTGATTTTGACTGCGTTGTATTTCTAAACAACGTGAAGCCACCTTTGACCACCTTTTTGAAAGAATTCGAAATCATTTTGAGAGTAAATGCTGAAGAATTGAGATAGTATAAAGGTGAAATGGCTCACTGTCACGGCAACCTTTGAGAACGGTTGAAATGGACTTGTTGGCTGCTTGTAATTTCAGTCAGGACCCAGATGAACAACACCGACTGGTGCTGCAACATATCAGAAACGAGCCTGATAATCGTATGCTGTACAGCAGCAGTTTAGCAGGGTTGCAGCTCCACTTTTTAAGATCCCAGTCCAGCTTTACTCACCAGCTAATTAGGCTGGCCAAGTATTGGTACAAAAGCCTCAGTCTTTGACAAGGTCGTTTACGGCGGAAGTGCCATGATGGAAATCCTTTGTGTTGCAGTTATTGCAGAAAGCCATCCCAAAGTTTAATGCTGGAGGCTTTCAAAAGGTTTCTGTATAAAGTTGCTGAGATGGACACCCTGAAAATTGCGTTCATCCAAGTTACTGTTTTGCGGAGGAAAATATGTAAAGGAATGGAAGTTGATAGACGAATGGAACATGGAATGCTATGAAAATCATTTTGATTCCAATATTATCTCCTGTTTTAACTACATCATAGAACCAGCCAATCCCTACAACGACATGGCGCAGAATATTCCTGCAGAAATTTTTTCCAAATTGAAAAATTTGCAACAGAAATGCTTCAACGAGTCGAGCAGCTTAGAGATACCGAACCCAATGAAATGATAACCGTTGACGACCGGAAACTGACAAGCATTAATATCTCCAAATTATTTGAGCCATTTCCGTTACGTTTAAATGACGAGTATTCGCACGGAATTTTGCCAACTGACGTTCTGGTGGATTATCAATATACTGAATACAACTATAACTCTGCCGAACCACAACTAATTAAAAACAGCTTGACCTTTGATGACGACAAAGAGATGGTGACCGAAGTTTCTGAACAATTTGGCGTTCTTGATTCGAGCTCCAAAGAAAAAGGAGGTTGGAGAAAGACATATGTTTCTTACACTGACGGAGTTCCTCATGCTGGGTTGGATGACGTGAAAGATGCTGTGAGACGTCTTACAAATGCGAACTTTAATCCGAATAGTATTGAAGAAAGCAGTTTTGACCACGAGCATGATGGCTGTGACGTCACCATATACGCTCCCTATTATTATGATGCGTCATTATTTGGATTATTTCGGATTCCTTTAAAATGTGCAGTTCGGCTCAGTCTGAAGGGTCATCAGGAGATTTGTGCGTAGTTATGTAATACCAGATATAAATCTTATGTCTTTTATCTCTTATTTGGTTTTTGAATAGTTTTGTATTAATTATTAATTTTTTTCTCGGTTTTTTTTTCAATCAATTAAAAGAGACATGTAAGGAATTCGAGGTTGTTATCTCATTGATTGAGTTGGTGATGAACAAATTAAGATAAATTTCATACGCGTTATGATACTTTCAAATCCAATTTGTCAACATCAATTTTGCATTTTCTGCTGTATAAATGAGAACTCGAAAATATCAGAACTCAAATAACAAAATAAGATTATCAATATTAAATCGGCAAATACTTTAATTCACATTAAATTGTTAGTTTGGGTGGAGTAGTTGAGTAATTATATTCTGTTTAAAGAAATTTTGCATACTAATAGATATTACAACTAGAATTAAAGCTAATTATATTTAAACTTGTTTTTCCAAACTTACAAATCTTCCTCTGAATTATTAAATCATTTGGTTGCAAGTAAACTAGCTTGTTGTTAGATTTTACCGGAATTTATTAGTTAATTAGAAGTTTACTTGCATTGGAAATCATTATACTCGGATTACAATTTCCAATTTTGAAAAAGTAGTTTCCCATCTATTCCCAAATCAGATTTACTTCATAATCAACATTGTCAATGCAAGGTGACAGCTAGTCAGATTGTTGAGCTCATTCAACCTAGGTATTTCCTTCCAGTCATCAACTAGCCTGTAATATAATAAGTATGATTTGTAAGTTCAAAAAAGTATACCACTTGCACTCGATTCAGTTACACACAACCTATTGTTGGCAGTTTGTAAAATAATTAGTCTCCAAAGATTGGGATTATATCTGGGATTTGATAACCCAATTACTAATAATAATAATGGTCACATTTGTCTTTTATATTTTGCGTTCTTGCTTAACATTATTAAAAGTAAAGTTAAGGTGTTTTCATGTCATACCATGGAAAAAGAGATTACAGGTCACGTTAATGTATCTGGAAAAAATCAATGAAGTAGCCTATATTTCAAACATAATGTGTAATGAAGATGAAAATTATCCATCGGATTAGAAAACATATATAGTCACTAACAATACGTTTCACTATATCCATTTTGACAGCACTAGAGGCTCATCATGTCATCATCATCAGCATCAATGAAGACTCAATGTGTGTAAGGCAAAGCCCACTCGCTCAGAGCATAGCATCTCTTCCCAGTTTTCAACAAGCCTGCAATACAGAAAAAGACCAGCTAAAGTAAGTAAGCCATATCTATTTCGCTATCGTTCCTGAGCTAGGCAAGGCAACTCAGGCAAGCTGCTCAGATCTATGTGAATCTTCATTCTACACTGAAACTTGTTGCTCTACTTTGGTTTACTGTTATGCAGCATAGCTACTCATCCTACTAGTGACATAAGCTAAGACCGAAATTGTCAAGCTCAACTCAGGCACTGGACTTCTACATATAAGGTAGTTAAATGCATATCATTTCTTACACACACTATACGCCGCAATAAATCTTGTTACTTGTTAACATTTAAGGTGAAATTATCTCCATTTCCCTTGCGAATGTTACTCTGACATTAGTTCAAACCTAACAATAGTTAAGTGAAAATTTACATCGTCGTTTTACAGTAAAAATACAACTAGCAAACATTACATCGTCTTATCGCGTATAACCAGATCCATTAAAAGTTTCTGACTGAAAACTCAATCTATTCAATGATTGTGACTTCAGCAAACTATCATTTGCAAATATCTACGTAAGTCTAGACTGCGCAGACCTACCTGTGCAAAACTGTGATGATTGTAGCAGTTCAAGTCTCATCCTGGCAGCACCAGTGTTTTGGGGCATTTATTTTTCATAGGCATGCTTGCATATCACAAGATGAAAGGTTCCTCGTTCCCGTTTTACCCCAAAACACTTGCTGCTGGCGCAGGAATGAGACTTGAACTGCCACAATCATCACAAGTTTGCACAGGTAGGTCTGCGCCAGTCTAGACTTACGTAGATATTTGCAAATGATAGTTTGCTGAAGTCACAATCATTGAATAGATTGAGTTTTCAGTCAGAAACTTTTAATGGATCTGGTTATACGCGATAAAGACGATGTAATGTTTGCTAGTTGTATTTTACTGTAAAACGACGATGGTAAATTTTCACTTAACTATTGTTAGCGTTTGAACTAATGTCAGAGTAACATTCGCAAGCGGAAATGGAGATAATTTCACCTTAAATGCTTAACAACTAACAAGATTTATTCGGCGTATAGTGTGTGTAAAGAAATGATATGCATTTAACTACCTTATATGTAGAAGTCCAGTGCCTGAGTTGAGCTTGACAATTTCGCGGTCTTAGCTTATGTCACTAGTAGGATGAGTAGCTATGCTGCATAACAGTAAACCAAAGTAGAGCAACAAGTTTCAGTGTAGAATGAAGATTCACATAGATCTGAGCAGCTTGGCCTGAGTTGCCTTGGCCTAGCTCAGGAACGGCATAGCGAAATAGATATGGCCTTACTTACTTTAGCTGGTCTTTTTCTGTATTGCAGGCTTGTTGAAAACTGGAAGAGATGCTATGCTCTGAGCGAGTGGGCTTTGCCTTACACACATTGAGTCTTCATTGATGCTGATGATGATGACATGATGAGCCTCTGAGTGCTGTCAAAATGGATATAGTGAACGTATTGTTTCAGTGACTATATATGTTTTCTAATCCGATGGATAATTTCATCTTCATTACACATTATGTTTGAAATATAGGCTTACTTCATTGATTTTTTCCAGATACATTAACGTGACCTGTAATCTCTTTTTCCATGGTATGACATGAAAACACCTTAACTTTACTTTTAATAATGTTAAGCAAGAACGCAAAATATAAAAGACAATGTGACCATTATTATTATTAGTAATTGGTTATCAAATCCCAGATATATCCCAATCTTTGGAGACTAATATTTTACAAACTGCCAACAATAGGTTGTGTGTAACTGAATCGAGTGCAAGTTGCGTATATTTTTGAACTTACAAATCATACTTATTATATTACAGGCTAGTTGATGACTGGAAGGAAAAATACCTAGGTTGAATGAGCTCAACAATTCTGACTAGCTGTCACCTTGCATTGACAATGTTGATTATGAAGTAAATCTGATTTGGGAATAGATGGGAAACTACTTTTTCAAAAATTGGAAATTGTAATCCGAGTATAAATTATAAATTAGTGATTTCCAATGCAAGTAAACTTCTAATTAACTAATAAATTCCGGTAAAATCTAACAACAAGCTAGTTTACTTGCACCAAATGATTTAATAACTTCAGAGAAGATTTGTAAGTTTTGAAAAAACAAGTTTAAATATAATTAGCTTTAATTTCTTAGTTGTAATCTATTAGTATGCAAACATTTCTTTAAACAGAATTTAATTACTCAACTACTCCACCCAACTAAACAATTTAATGTGAATTAAAGTATTTTGCTGATTTTAAATACTTGATAATCTTATTTTGTTATTTGAGTTCTTGATATTTTCGAGTTCTCATTTACTA
>LJIJ01005201.1:0-12448 GCA_001718145.1 Orchesella cincta
CAAATTGAAACGGTTTCTGAAAGTACCACCGTTTATTCATGCATCATATGGTAATAAAAGCTGAGAGGTAATTTTCTCATCACGGTGCGCAAAAATTATTATTATTTAGGTAATCATGACGTGAAATCGTTTTGTAACTTTAGTCGCCTTGCACTATGTTAATTTGTGATTTATGTTCTCTAATTTTCAGGGAATGACGACGTTTTGATTCGAGTGGCAAACCTAGGCTTTGCTGAGGACTATGACACCGACATAGTTATCACCAAGATTATTTGAGATTTCGTTTATTGACTGTTAAGCCCAGCTTCTTTAGTCACATATTTATGTCGTCGTATATGAAGCAATACTTTTCATACACCACAAACCCATTTTCTAAATGCATACATAATAATTTTAACGGCAATTAGATAGGCAGGGAAAGATGAGTTTAGCAGGATAAAAGAGGAGCATTGTGCACTGTAGTAATTTTAACCAGAAACCGGCAAATGAGTTAGCAATCATGGTCAAACGAAGCAAATCCGTGTCCCATTTGGCAATGTATGCAAAATGCAGACTAATTTCTTAACTAAAAATGTCTTTTACATGATGAAAAGAGAATCTACTCCACGAAACAATTAGGCAACGTGATGCAAATATGCTTAGGCTTGTGAAGTTCGGCCTAACTTTGGAGACCCGTTGTTATAAATACTGTGTTTCGGGAAGTAAATAAGCTGATCCACCCGAAATGAAAATTCAACCACAAGAATACTAAATGTAAGTTGTTTAAAAATAAAATTCCATTTTGACAGAGAACTAAATATTATGCAAATTTTTAAAAACGTCTATACGTGTCAGTTTCTGTATTTTATAGATGAACACAGCAATGGAATCTATAGTTACAGTTTTTAATTTTAGCAAGTTTTTTGTTTTTAAACCTATTTAGAATTTACATGAGGGTTGCAGTCTTTGCTGACCTGCGACATCAAAATTTACCCAACCTTCATAAGATAAGAAGGATGTCAGCCATTCGTCAAGCACTGGTTGTTTCTAAGTATACTATCTTTTATGCTATACCACTATTAAGAATTCAGATTGTAAGTAGTTTTCTTGGATTTTTACAGCTGAAAATCGGATTTCAGCATTGATTTGTAAATGTAACAAATCAATCTGATTTTAGTCACTTGCGTAGTAATTACACAATTCCCTTAACCATTTTTTGTTTTCACGCGAGCATGCAGACCACCATAACTTCGCCGTGGGAAAAGAAAAAGGAAATTCACTCGTATTTTTCTTGTTTTACTTGTTTTACCATCTGTGTTTTTCAATAATACAGGAATTAGTATTTGTTGTTATTTTAGTTAACGTGTTTTAGCTTATCTACAAATCACAGATAGGTATATTTGTTGAAGTAGTACGGACACCGTTTTCATGTAGTCACACGGTGGACTAACGAGTTTTCTGACACGCGGCCCCAGACAAGCCGGCGTCCGCGACGGCGCGGCCTCGGCGCACGCGCCGGCGCGCACGCCGCGCGCACGCCCCGCGCCAGGCGGAGAGTGTCGAGGATGGGGGCGCGCCCCAGGCAAGAGTGAAGGGTAACCATTAAATTTGTAGACACAGCCGGAAGGTACCGAGCTAGCATAGAGAACTATCGCTGACTAATTCGCGCACACGCGGTAGGCAAAGTTCATCTCTACCAATTAGGTTAATCAGTTGTAAGATTAAACCGCGTTTCTAAACAATTCGTAAAGAAATTTTTTCTTCCCCATATGGAAAAGTTACTTAAACGTCTCTCATTTTTTTCCAAGGATTTCTGCTAGCTTTATTTTTATCAATAGTTATAAATTGTGAAGCCGTCTAGACCAATGGTTGTACATGATTGCTAAAAACTCTAAAGCATCTACAATCATTACATTGATATTGATAACATTCCAACAGAAGAAAGTCAGGTTGCCCCATGTACTATTCTCAGCACAAAGAGAAAGTTAGATGTTGAAATAAAACTACAACGCATACCAACTCGATTTAGCAATAAATTCAATGTGTTCATCACGCCTTTACTAGAAGTGGCTTTCCGCGCAGGGAAGACTATCAAATAAGATGTATGGACGAAAAGCAAATAAGTACCATTGCTCAGTCGTACATGGCCGAGTTTTTTTGACGTCACCAACAACCGTGATAATCTATATAGCAGGCTGCGTGCTGGAATAGTCACCCAAAAGATATGTCAGGCGCTTAATTTCATGATGGGAAATGGTATTCACAACGCTCCAGCAACTAAACTCATCATGATTCAAGATCAAGAAGCATTCTTGTGGTCTTCACATTGTCCAGGCTAAACTGTTGAGGGAATGCTGACTTGCAAAATGCTACAAACTTACCACTTTTACTTTGGGATTCATACGGTGCAAGTACAACCGGTTACTTTTTTGGGAGATATAGTCTCAAACTTGTGGATAAAAATAGAGTTGTACAAATTGTCACATTTGGATAAAACATCTTCACAAATGGTGCGGAGAGGAAGCTATGAGCCTTATAACAATTTCTGACGTTCTTAACATGACCATTGATATTTACCGTCGGACCTCAGAGTCTCTCCTGAAGATGCCTCACATATTCACGAAAATTAATTTTATTTCATACGACCTCCCAGCGATGCCTCGCTTTAGTGAACGAGTTTATTGCTTATGAATTTGGAAAGCTGGTGTTTGCAGCTATTGCACCAGACCCCAACACGCTCAATTTGGACCATTTTGACATTGTACGCCGCGTCGGAATTGATGACACGTCCTTCGGATATATGGTTCCTTTTTGTTTGGTTTATATTTGCCACCCGTTTCCTAATTTTAAAGTGCATTTTATCCATGCAACAAAGGAAATATTGTCAGTAAATCGGAAAACTTAAGGTGCTCATTGTAACCTGTGGCGTAATCATGTGTCCTACTGTACGCAAAACAAGTCTCAACCAAGTACAATAGGCAGTTACCCGACCGACGCCAACGCCGTTTGACACGGTAAAGCAGCTACTAACTGCCAACTACAAGATTGCCTGGAATTCAAAAAACGGTTTTACGATCCTACGCTGAGATTTTAAAAAGCAGTGCTGGGATAACAGAACGATTACCACAACAACTCGCATGGGCCGCGATTTTCTCGCCATACCTGCAAATATGGGAGCGCCGCGGCGGACTTGATTTCCTATGAAAGGTCTCAGAGTTCGTTGAAGTGGACAACTGAGAATTTAGGGGCGGGAGGCAGTAGGTTCGATACATCTATCGCGAGAGCGTTGTGGCTCTGACACGCTTCCAAAAAGACAGCGAAAGCTAGTAACGTTGAAGGTCCTTCATTGGTGTCGCGCCGGCGAAGACAGCAAAAATTATCGTTCTTATCGATGATGAAGTCACTGAAGATAATGACGTGGGAATGCGACCACTGGATTATGCAGCGACTGAAACTATAAAACGTCTACCATCACTCAGGATTGTTTCAAAATGGGATGAGTGGTCAGACATGGAGCTTTTCCCTGAAAAGAAAATTCTACAGGAAAATGAGCAGAAGGAACTCGTGCCAGATTATATTGGAGCCCGGAAGCATTAGCTGTTATGAATTTTAGTGGCAATTTTTCTTGTATTTTGTGTCTGGTGTTCTTTATTGAAATTAGTAGTTTGTTTTTTAATGCTGTTAGTCACTGTTGTAAGCAGCAAATGTTTGAGAGGAGTAAAGGAATGGCGGGGCTCCGTTTTCCCGCAATTTCATTACTCTTGGCCTATTTTTCAGTATGGTGCTTTCATGAATCGTATGTTAGATTTAGTGAGAAGTAAATGCTAATAATTTTGTCTCATATTGTGAATTTCAATGTTAAGCTAATGATAATAAATAATAAATGCATAACTCATCATAAAACGCCAATAGTTTGTCATTGATGAACATATATCAGTTAAAGTTCTTGAAAACACAACACATTACACAAATACAATGCTTTTGGTGTAAATATTCTCCGCCGTGCGTCTTCTAATCAATTGGTCGAACAACTTTACTACTTTCCGCTAGACTTTATTAATTAGGTCTTATCTTTATAAATGAGGACATAATCGCTTCAATTACGAATCCGGGGAAACAATGCCTATAGAAGTGATTCCAAGTGACGAAATCGTTACCGGAGCAAATGCGCCTCCAAAATTATATCAATGGCACATTCTTTTCAAGGTGGCAGGAGAAAGTAGACTCTTTCCGAAATAAATTTCTGTAAACATTGCTGAAATAATCGTGTCTCGTGTTTTATTTGTACTTTGGAAAGAGTTCAAGGAATTACTGTGCAATTGTTTTGCGTCTTAATAACAATAAATTGTTTAATACGTTACATGGCAAACTTTTTAACTAATTTGGAATTTACTAAAATTATGCTACTAATTGAACAATAGTTATAATACAACATAATACTTTTGCCACACCATCCAAAATAACTAAAAAGTAGAACAATCGAAACAAAGTGAGTATATCAAACTGCCACTTCTGTAGCTTTGTTACCGGTGCCAGTTTTGACTTTAATTTAAGCTATGCACAAAGCGTGAATTAAATATCCGTGTAAAGATTTCTGTAATTTTCAGCGGCATCTGTAACGCCATCATAACTATCATCCTAAAACAAATGCAATGTAATTTGCAATTACAAATGTGTCAAATATTGAAGCAGTTTTACCATCCATACTGTTCTACTTTTAAAATATTTGTGTTATATTATATAAGTTAGAATACCACAATAGTTTTACATATATTTCCAATCATTTTATTGACCCAGAAGACTTTCACTTCTTGTGGTCCAAGTTTGTTTCAAATCCATCCAAATGTCAGCATTTGTTACATATACTTAAAGCAAACTGGATTCAAAATAATTTCAAATTGCTTATGACATGACGCGAATTCAAACGACGAAAAGGTGTAAAAACAAAGATGTTTGATCTAGACGGTTTACAAAGAGCAAACCAGTAAACGATGTGACTGATCTAATGCATTTATTGATGAAATGAAAAGACTGCCAATATTATATTTGTAATGTTATTGAAAAAGACACTCTATTCCCCACGTTCATGTTTTTTGTCCCAAGCCTACTTTTGTCGTGTGTATTCTAACTTACTTCCTTGTTACTTCATAGTCATGAAAATACTTTCAATTTAATATTTATCCAAAGCAAACTGGTAGTTAGGTACCGCATAAAAACAATGGAGTGAGGTACATGCGGCTTTAACGCACTCAACATCAGCCAAAAGAGAAATGCGTTGCATCATCATCAATATCACTCATCAACATTTGCATCATGTTGTTTACACCTTTTCTGTGTTCGTGTTAAGTTTTAGGTGGCCAACAAAATTACGTGATAAAGAGTCGCCATTTGAATTTAAGCAGATAGAAGGTTTCATGTGAGAAAAATGAATTTTTGATAAAAACAACAAAAACAAACAGGCAATCTTCATAAACAAAAACTTGATTGAGAGGTACCTCTAAAAATAAACGTAAATTCATACATGTTTACCTCAATTTGCGTGATGGAAGTATAACCAAAAGGTGGTTGGGCTCTTATATAAATAGGATTGAATGAGAATATTCCATCAATCTAAATTTACCCACCAAGTTCCAAGGTTATAAAACCTGTCCAACCATAATTTTCATCGTATTTTAGGATGACACTAATTACATCAAAAATCATCGTGTTTGCATTCCTCCTCACATTTTCCCATAGTTCAGACAGAGAAGACGCTCAATACCAGCCACTCGCAGAAATGATACCGTACCCGCATCACATTTTCCAGGTGGAGTAGCTTGTACGGAATGTGCAAACGAAGTAAGCCGTTTACAAAAGCAGGGTCCCATTAAAAATTTTATACCTACAAAAATTTATCATTTTTTGATATTTTTAGTGTGATGACTACTTCTGCTGCGCAAGAGTGTACACAAATTGTGGACTATCTCGTGGTAACTGCCGTTGTTTCAGGGAGCTACAACCCACTCGAATTCTCAGTCCTAAACCATCTCAACTTCCTAATCGAATTCATCGAGATTTCCATTGACTGCGATTTTGTAAATTTTTAACAAAAAACTGCAAAATAAATTTTAACAAAAACTGAGCAGCTTTTCCATCTCGTTTATTATTTGGTGCACGAATAAAATATGATGTTTTGAGATATATAACGACTAAAAATTTGCATAATTGATTACTCAATTACAAGGTAGGTAGAGCTCATCGGAATCCGACATTGATGCATCAGCGCATAACTCACCTTCACCAACAATATGAATCAACACAAAAACTGGTTGTTGATACCACTTTGCATCATGCTGCAAATGGATTTTTAATGCATTCATTCCCTCAAACACAAAAAGATTTATAATCATGAGCGTGTTTTTTGTTCATTCGTCATTGTTCATTTTAACCTTTTTTTTTGCATGAGAGATTTATCCTTGTAAAAACACAAGGGAAATGTAAGAACTTTGATTGAAGCGACAACCTGATAAGTCATCCCAATTTTTTATGCTTGATAAGCTCCTAAGACTCATGCCACCTACGTTGCTACGCTACTTGGTAACCGACTAAGGGAAAATGAAAAAAATAAAATACATCTCAGATGACAGCTCAAGTTTTTATTATTATTGTTTGTTTTTCAAAAAAGTGAGTAAACCCAAGAAAGGTCATAAATCCACCTATTTTTAACCATTTTTTAACTAAAAAGTAGCATCATTTTGTCAATTTCCATTGCTGATTCCAATCCCCCAAAATGGACCGGAGCTGCTCCCGTCTCCCCCACAGGAATGAGTGGTCTCCTCTTCGGACACAAACCCGAGAAGAAGCCACAACTCCTCAAGAAATCCCTGGCGGAATACTACTTCGACAAGTTGGGATGCTCATGTTCAGCCGTAAGTCCAATCTCCCCCTAGAAACACCTCAAATTAACTCCAAATCAATAAAATCATCACCATCTTCATTTATTTTGCTCCTGTTTCAGGTTACAATCTCAATTCGACTCGATCTTCTACGCCCCTGCCTCTGAGTTCGGCATCCTGCGCCACAAGGTCGCCTGTCTTGATAACCAGCTCGTGCAGGCCCGTCTCCAACAAAAAGAAGACAACAAGAAGCTCGCCACCCGCTGGCCGCCGCTGTCGCCAACCAACGAGGTCCAGGCCACCATCCCGAAATTCAACGGATATTACAAGGACTCCTTCGCCAAACGAGAAGCGCGGCCCTCGAGCAGCACGAACGGGAGCTCTTCAAACTAACCGAAAATGAAAAAGAACTCCACCGCCTCAAAAGGAGAGGGAAACCCTCTTCAAAATCAAGCAAGATCAAGAACTCCGCCTTGAAAACTTCTCCGTCTTCAAAATCTACCTGGACAAAGTGAAAACAGCTTCTCAAGGGGAATACTCCGACGTTCGGAGGCTGATGGATCGCTACACAGTTTTGGCCGAGGCTCGAGAACCCTCCACGAAAAGGCTGAAGCTCCCGGGAACGAGTCGAGAGAAAAACAAAGCGTTGGAGAGAGACGTGCTCAACAAATCTAGTGAAATTATCGCCTACAGGAACTACCTCAGCGAGCTCCTAGATTATCAGCAGAGTCTCCACGACCAGGTGGTCAGACTGGAGGATAACTTGCTGAGAATTAAGACAACTGCTGCCTCCCGCACGATGATGATTGGCCAGACGAAGATGGCCATTAGGAATCTCTATCTCCAGGTTTGCAAGCATATGCACAGGAATGCCAAGATCGTTGTGGAAGACACCCTGGGTCAGTTGATGGATATTAGGCTGAGCGTTCGGAATTGAGCAAGTTGGCGAAAGATATAAAGAATATGTTGAGAAGTGCGTATGTCGAGGCAGAAGAGGAGGCTAAGGCGAGGGAGAAACAGAAGAGGAAGCGGAAGAGAGACAGAAGAAAATTGATAAGCTGAGGAATGCCGCGGTGACGGATCCCAGGGAATTGTTTGAGCTGCCGAGACTGGAGAAGAAGAAGGGGGACAAAGGGGAGGATAAAGGATATGTGGCTTTTGATGAGAGGAAGTCGAGCGTGGGACGGGAAATTTTGGAGTGGTTGGGATGTCTTTCAGTAGACGATATTGATTGTGTAAAATGGAAATATTGTAATGGTAATTGATGATGATGAAGGTAAATTTCGTACGAGGAATGCTGATGAATAAAGTAATTTATGTAATAAATGCGAAAATGCATGTAAATTTGCATAAAATTATTGAATATTCAGATATTTTAGCTAGTTTGTTAAATTCTTAGTAAATCATTAATTTAAAGAAGCTTATATTTTCCCTTCGAGAATTTTTTTCCAACCTTAATTTGGATTTATATTGTATTTAAAAGTAATGCAATATTGGTAGCCTGCAACACACCTTTTACGATACCCAAAAAATTAAAATACCATACCAGCTACATAATTTTGAATTCAGAATATCTACATAACGATTGTTTATTTTGCTTGGTAAATTTGTTGTTTGCGATGTTTCCGTTTCAAATTTATACAACCAAACCATTGTGAAACAGCTAAATATTTAATTGTTTTTGAAGCTAAGCCCAAAACGTGATAAAATGCAATCAGGTCTAGCATCTGAAATTATTGTGGATAAGTAAAAAAGTAATAAAAATGCCAGGAATTTTCTAACCCAAATGTCATAAAAACGCTCACTTGCTTTTACCATAAAACCACATGCATATATCAGCCACTTAACTGCTTTTATATCTCTAATAAAAATTTGTCCCACTTACGAAAGCCTTTTCTGTCTACGTCAATATATTTCAGAAAACATTTCTCAAGGTAAAAATCGTGTCAGTTTCTTATCCAAACGGGAGCAATCATGAGCTCCAACGAAGTTATTCCTGTCCTGCTTCCTAAAGATTTAAGTAAACCTAAAGTCCTCGCCGTTTCGGTGAGAAATGCTCTCAAAAGCTACCAAAAAGGATGTCCAATCCTTGATAATTTAAGTATGAGCGTTCCAACAGGATGCATGTAAGTTATGCTAAAATTTCTAAAAACTTATTGACGTATAATATTCTTATTTTTCATTCGTTTGCAGATATTCTCTTCTTGGAAGTTCAGGTTGTGGAAAAAGTACTCTGCTAACTGCTGCATTGGTTGGGAAAGCTGGACAAAGGAGAAATCTGATGTATGGCTCCAAGCCAGGAACTAAAGAAAAGCGGGTTCCTGCCAAGAGTTGGATTTATGCCCAAGAACTCGCTCTTTACACCGAGCTCACTATAATGGAAGCAGTAGCTTTTACGGGAGAGTTTTTGGAATGAAGAGGGAGCGAGTTGTGGAAGCCATAAACTTCCTGGTTGAACTACTAGATTTACCTCCAGCAACAAGAAAAATTCGGGGATTGTCTGGTGGTCAAAAGAGACGGGTTTCTTTGGCAATCGCGCTCATTCACGGTCCCGAGCTACTGATTTTGGATGAACCGGTAAGAAAGTTAATAAATTTGAAGAAAAAAATTTAATTTAACTATTTTATTAGAAAAATATTTCAGACAGTAGGAGTAGACGCTTTGCTTCGCGAATGCATTTGGAACCACCTAGTAAACTGGTTGAAACCAAAGGAACAACGGTTATAATTACGACCCATTATGTGGAGGAAGCAACGCAGTCCAATTTGGTAACAAAGCTGTGCCACTGAAAAAATTAACAATTTATCCAGTTTATACGGTTTTTATATTTTTAGATTGGAATAATGAGAAACGGTCGACTTCTTGAGGAGGACTCACCCAAACTGCTGTTACTGGATTACGGCCTGAATTCTTTGCAAGAAATAGTTCTTGCAATAAGCCGAGCAGACGCCAAGAAGGAAAAGAAGTGGTGTTCAAATTGGGAATAAAAACGACATAATTGTAAAGCACATGAGAGCTGTGCGAAAGGCGGACGTTTTCATAGTGGAAGAGGAGCTTGCACAGCCACTTCCATTGGCAAACTATTCGGGGAGTGTTGAGAATATCTCCACTTTTATGACAAAGACGACTGCTCTGCTTATCAAGAATTTTATTGTGTTGTGGAGAAACGTGGGGTAGTTGAGAAATGTAACAAGATGGATGTTTGTGTGTAGAAATGGTTGGATTTATTGTTGTTTCAATTTGCTCCAGATTTCTCTTATTTCTTATCTTTCTACCGGCCTCCCAAATGATTGTGATTTCCCTGGCAATTGGGACAGATCCGAAAGACATTCCTATCGGAGTGGTGAACAGAGAAACCTGTGATTTTGAGTCTGAATCCTGGAGAACTCACCAATTGAATTCTTGTCCCTTAACCAAATTTGGGGAGGGTGGCTCTCTAAGCTGCTTTATTATGGCTATGCTCCCCTCTGAAAATTTTGTTTATGAGCGAGTTGACACAGTTGAAGGTGCATTGGAACGAGTTCAAATGCGAAGTCGTACGGCTACTTCATTTTCCCGGCAAATTATACTCTGAACGTGGAATAAAATTGGAGGCGGGATGGGCATTGTGGCTTGTACGAAACCAGGTGAAACCCGGTTCCGTCGTAACACTCACGCAAGACATGACGAGTAAGGCTGTGAGTGCAAATTTGCAGCGTATATTTTGGATGGATTTTACAATTCAATGAAAATATTGAAGGATGTCTGCAAGCGGAACATTTTAGCTAATTTGTTGAGCAACTGTCTAGCGATGTACCGTTTGAATTTGGCGATCCAATTTATGGCAAGGATGATATGAGTTTTAATGATTTCCTGGCACCCGGACTACTTCTAGCTTTTCTCTTCTTTTTCCCACTCTGTGCCAGCGCTATCACTCACATCATGGAAAAAAGAGTGGAACATTGGATCGAGCAATTGTAGCTGGAATTGGATCAGTTGAATTTATGGCAGGTTATGTCGTCATTCAAGTTGGAATCATGGTGATACAGACGGGATTTCTTTCCTTATCTTGATTTACGTTTTTGAAATGACCATCTACGGAAATGTTGGGCTGGCTGTGCTCTTGACCTGATGGTGGGTGTGAGTGGAATGTTGCTGGGGTTTCTGTTGGGGATCATTTGTAACAATGAGTTTGAAGCTGTGATATTGGCAATGGGGTTGTTCTTTCCTAATCTATTGATCGCAGGTAAATAAAAATTATTTTAATTTAACATTTGAAAAAATCCCTGTTTTTTCTAAAATATTTCCCGGGTTTTGTAGGAGTTCTCTGGCCCGCGAATCAATGGTTAAAGCTATAAAAGTCGTGTCCTTTTTCCTCCCGTGCACTCTGGCATCTGAAGCTATGCGCTCGGTTGTCAATCGGGGATGGGCGTTTGGACATAAAAGCGTTTGGCCTGGATTTGTATCAACTTTCGGTTGGATTGTGGTCTACAGCGTTCTTGCCGTTTTGGCACACAGAAGGAAGCACAGCATTTAAATGCACTAGAATAGTTTGCACAAACTAAATGTACACATCTTAAGGTATAATTTAATTTACTCTAATTCATTACAATTAACAAGGATTTAATAAATCAGTGGATGTTCAATTCTGTATTTATTTAATTCAATTTTAGGTGTCGATTATTTCTTGCAACCTTTATTTTATCAAGTTTGTCCAATTTTTTAACATGACAAAAAATTATGACAGGAACGAACATGGAACAAGAACAGTTTTAACTAGTTTTTAAAGAGGTTGATTTACAGTCATTCACAAGTTGATTTTAGTAGCAGGCAACGTTATCTATCATTTTTGTACTATTTATTTGGATGTTTTGTGCAAAAAAATTGTTTCCTGGAAAACACAAAGTTTCTAAACGTAAGCTGTAATTTTTATAAATAAAAAAGAAATAAAAAACGTCGTACTAAACCAGTTAGATAGTGATTAGATTGAACAGAAAAGAATAAATTTAACTTTTAAGTCTACTTAAACCTAACTAACTTAAAAACGAATTTTAGAATTTAACGTACGAACGTTGAAGCAATATCTACAACGTTATGCTCTAAATACAATTTATAAGTAAGAGGGTTTGAATATGAACTGAATGTATAATTAGAGGCACTGGCACACTCATACAAAAATATTTCCACGTATTTAAGTTAGCAAAGCGAAAGGAATAATGAGTTTAAAAAAATATAATACTATAAGCTCACAGGCAATATCCTAAAACCAGCAACAGTTTCACTTTATCACGTTTTCAATTAATTTTTCAGTTTTGCGTAGATATGGTACTATTGAAAAAGCTTTAGAATAATCAGGGCTCAGTCGCTGCTTCCAATTATCGGCTTATATCTACTAGCGCTAGGCGGTACATACAAAGTATCGCGCCTCGGTTCCCAATTTTCAGAGTGTTTAGGCTTGGGCAATCAAATAATCCATTTTAGTTCTAATTTCAAATTCCGGCTTATAAGGGCAAAATGAAATGAAGAAAACCATCGCAGCGGTGGAAAGAAGTAATCTGGTTGGGACTACGATTGGTATGGCTAAATACTTTTTCGAATCTTACTGTCCAATTCCA
>LJIJ01005202.1:0-12448 GCA_001718145.1 Orchesella cincta
GCACGGCGGCAACAAGCTATTTAACGCATTTTCAAGTAAATTTTCTTCCTAGATAAATAGAAAAAACTGTTAGCTTGCATTTGACGGTTCATTTTTAACATTTTATTAAGTTTGACCTTCTTTCATTCGCAATGTTTCGGGGGTCGTTGAACGTCTCCCAAACAAGATGTCACCTGTCAAACCTGTTATGCGTGCGTGTCTTCGGACTTCTTAAAGTGTTAGGCCACATTAAGGTCATGAAGCACCAATAGTTTGAAACTTCGGAGTCTGATGTAATGACGTAATTGTGACGTTTCAACACGTTAACGTTAATTAAAACCATGTATTTATGTGCACGGTAACGTTCACGTCCGTCGTGTCACTCAACTGTTAAGTTGATTCTTTAGTTTTTGGTTGTCAAAATGTGCAATTTTTGTTACACAATCAACCTTTTCGCAATAGAAATAAGCACTAAAAAGAAGATGATATTGTGCGTGTATTAATATTGTGACCCAAGGCATTAATAGTGTCATTCA
The DNA here is from genome assembly GCA_001718145.1 of Orchesella cincta. Classification (NCBI taxonomy): domain Eukaryota; kingdom Metazoa; phylum Arthropoda; class Collembola; order Entomobryomorpha; family Orchesellidae; genus Orchesella; species Orchesella cincta. Next base: position 516 of record LJIJ01005202.1, read on the forward strand.
TTCCTCGTAATGAACCATATCAGCTTTCTTTCATCAGACTTTTTGTTGGAAGAAAAATTAAAGCAAAGAGCCCAATATGGAAGTAATGGTTGTCATAAATTTATCAAATGTCTCTAGTCTCTGTAAATTTGCAGTTGCATTGTTGGCTAGTATTAAATTGTCACCGGTGTAAAATTTGTTCTTCCAGTCTTACATTATAAATTGAATGATGTGAGTAAGGGATTCCAGACAAACAAGCTCAGCCAGTCACTTTTTGTGGTTTCCTTATCGAACTTTAAAGTTACTTACTTTAAATGCTGGAAGTTACTTTGGAATATTTTTTGTTTAGTTTCCCTTCATGCATCCATTTCCATTTACCTGCGTTGTAACTGCGGAAACTGCTTCCGCAGTAGTAAAGTTGTTGAACGTATCCTCTCACAGTTCCAGATTGTGAATTTTTTCGTGTTGACTTGGAAAATTTTGGGAAACAAACCTTGCCAAACAAACTAAACATTTATGATCCAGTTATGCAAACTGTCTCTTCTGGAGTATTTTCAGTTTCACACAATGGAATTTCGCAAGATAAAAGCTACAGCATATAAAAGATTTACTGACATCCACCGTCATGCTCCTGTTTGTGGTGTGGCCGTTTTCTCCTTTCCAACGTTGATTCTCAAATCATTTTCTGGTATAACCGAGCTATTGATGCCTCGATACGGACCAATTTTACGAAAAGATGAGGACTATTTCATATTTCTTTCAGAGACACAAAAACACTCTGAAACGATACTTCTTTCGGATAATTTGGCAACAAAATTAAGTACAAAATTTCATTAGTTTCACAAACAAGGTCGTCAACTCTTCTACAATCTGTACAACTTTATGCAAATAACGGGGGGACCACTTTTGGTTACCAGCATAATAAACGGCAGTCAAAGTGTATCAACATTGTTTCCAGACACGACACAACATTTAATGGCCACGTATTTCCGTTTTTCCGTTCCCGATGTCGTCCATCATATTGAGAGAATTTGGGATCCCATCAAAAAAGCAGTACATTGCAGTGGTGACTACGGAATTGATCGCAACAGCTACAAAACACTTTAATTTTACTTACAAGCTCATTCCGGCTTCTGGTGGTTCAACTGGAAAGCAGTTTGCAAACGGAAGTTGGATAGGTGGAATTGCGGATATTCTGAATGACAAAGTGGATTTGCCATTGTTTGTGGACACATTTACAGTCGTCATACATTTGTGGAATTTTCAGCCCCTCTAAATTACGAAACGCTCAAGTTTTTCTGCTCAAAACCAAAAACGTTTGTCAGCCCCAAAGCTATCATTTGGCTTTTACACCGCTCATGTGGTTCTTGTCCACGGTGGTAGTTTTGGCTTTTGCACCCTTCGTATTTCACTGTATTGTTGGATTTTGGTTTGACAATGCGAGCTCATCAAACAATAAGGGATGGACTTATGGAAAATTGATTGAATATACAACAGCCTCAATTCTTGAGCAGGACAAATGGTCAACTCAACTAATGACTGTTGGAGGGTGTGCCAAATTCAGTCAGAATTTTTGCAAGTTTTTGGCTTTTTTCGCGATGGTGATTGGGGTATCGTATCGAAGCAAATTGACAGCTCTAATGGCACTGCCGCTTTCAACTTGGGTTCCAGTTACTTTTGAGGAATTGGCTAAATCAAATTTCAGATTTTCATTGAGTATCATTGGAAAAGGAGGTGCGGCATATGATCTCTTTGCTCATCAACCAGTCCAGTTTACAAAAGAATTTTTGATCGAATGAGTACAGAACCTTTTTATGAAAAATGTGTGGTGGAAGCCGCTCAGCCAGATTTTTGCTGTATTGGATGGGCTCATATTGGAAGGTATGGGATTTCAAAACGACTCAGTGATCGATTTGGAAACAGTCCCATTCAATCATCCACAGAAGGTGTGTATTTCATTAAAGATTCAATCGGCTGGGAAAAGAGGCAGTTTTCAGGAAGCATTTGGATATCAACATTTGGACGTCGATGGAAATGGGACTGTTGGCTAGATGGGAAGACATTTATTATGGAGGTTGACAAGAGACAGGTGGGCATTAAAACGTCGGAGAGGTGAAGGAAAAATTAGGAATGGAACAAACCCAAACTCACCAGTTTCAGAGCCTTATTCTGTTGACACTAATAATGGACCTGTAGCACTAAAATTGAAACATTTTCATGGAGCTTTTATTTTGCTTTTCTTGGTTTGATAGCTTCATTCCTTAGATTCAGTTTGGAAACGAAAGAATTCTGGATAGTGGTAAAACCAAAGAGTTCTTATTTCTTATTTAGAATTTTCAGTCGCGTAAAGCAAACATCATAGATAGAAATGCATGATTTAACCGTAGTTTTATTTAAAATGAAATAAATTATTTCAAGTAAAAGTAATATTATGTACACTATTAATGAAGAGAAATTCACAATTAATAACTAACATATATAAGACTTTCAAACACTAAAATAAGCATGTACATGCATTATTGCATGCAAAAATTAATGCTCCTTTATGTTTCTTTTGTTTCAAAGAATTCGAGGCCGAAACTTTTAGGCTTTAAATCATTTTAATTTTAATGATAAGAAATGAAAATTCATATTATTTTTGCTCGTAATGAATTGTAGAACAATTGTGTAATAAGCGATAAAAATGCTCCTAGGTGTACAATTAGCAAACAATTTGACATTTCCTTTAATTGGCAAAACTCATCATAGCTTCTCTGGCATCGTTGGATAATTTGTAAATAAAACTTTCGTAGATTAATGCTCAACCTTGTTTTCTCTGGCACGTTGCAAATAAATTGTTATTAGAATATTCATTCGAGCTAATCAGTCTCACAAACAAGCCTCGCAGATGTTTTTTCTTCGAAAGCATTGGTTTTGTGATCGACATATAATGAATCCCCAGCTCATTAATATGCACGATCCAGCAAGATACCTCAAAAAAGAGGTGTTAACGTTTCTGGAATATTTGTGAATGTCCAATACGCACATATTTTTACTTGCTTAACTTGCTACTTTCGCTTTTTAGGTGATAACTGGAATTACAGTTATCACCAATCTTTATCATAGGATCACACCATACGAACAAAATTAACTTGTTTATGTTTGTCAGACGCATCGCACATATATAAAAACTAAGGCAATAGATTATACGTGTAAATGTCTAAGTAAACATAGATACAGTTCATATTTCGGGCTTGCTATGAATGTCCAGTGGATTCAAACCCACTAATTTCAACATTGCCTATAGACTAATTTTGGAAACTTTTGTCTGAAATGTAAATGTATCAAATGTCCGCAATGGACAATCAATCCTCTATTGAGTATTTGGCCTAATTCCATGTCTAATTGTTGACTCTGCCAAAGGAGGTGGATTAAAGGCAAGATGTTCCAATCAGAAAGTGCGACTGGTGGTGGCATTAAATGTGCGCAAGACGCCAGTATTTTTGACTGGAGAAAATATCAGTGAATTTTGGAGGCCAAGGACATGTGGTCTCATTTGTTACTAGGATCATCAACCTTTCCATTGGTAAGTCAAATAATTAAATAATTATTTGACGCGGGATTAATTAAGTTTTCATGCAAATTAATTACAATATTATACATTCAGGAACCTGTGGCTTTTTCGAATGCATGATTATCATAATTTGAAACGGAGAGTAAATGAAAGATTTAAACAGTTTGACTTCCTCGTCAGTTTTTGGCAATGGTTTCCTTGATTTCTTGCATTTGTGGAATGCTTGCTGGACGAGCCTGATTGCCTGTTTTGGTGAGTTCAACTTTTAGGCAACTTTTTAAAACCTTATATGTTGCAATAAGCACTTTACATATATTTCAGAAGGTTGGCTGCTCGTGGAGAACCCACAGCCGCGTATCTCATCCATTGTTCCATATGGCGTTCTACTTCAGTCGCTCGTTATCAACTCACATGACGACTTGTATCAACGTCTTCAGCTTTCTTGGAATAGCTTACCCGCTTCGTATTCGAAATGGTTCACTTGGAAAAGAGTTAAACTAATTCCAATTATCGTCAATTCTGATTTCAACGCTATTAATATTCCTCGTGTTATGGCGTTCATACGTAGCCAAACGACAACATAATGACATCCCAAGCTTACCTAACATTGAATACATTTCCCTGTTGAGAATGCATTGGTGGAGTTTCTGGTATGAACCATGTTCACAATATGAGCAGATAGATTTTTTGGCTTCCATTACCTACCCTTTTGGTCTTCAATTTTCTGTCCTATCGAAAGATGAAAGAGCTCCAGAAATCTAGGATGTATTAATGTCAACACAATCCAATAATGCCTATTCAACCTGTGAAAATGTTTTTCCAGTTGTGAGCTTTTTACTTTTCTGTAACTGTGAGGCCTGGTTGCTACGCTATTGTTTATGTTAAAGGAATAATGTATCGAGAACTGTTTATGGCTTGTTTTGGTCTGGAATCGCTGAATTGTTCAGGAAAATTTTATAATTTACGTTTTTAGAGGAAAAGCATTTCGGGACGAATGGTTAAAGTTGCTTAGTGCAATCGTCCAATTTAATTAAACACGATGAACACATCAATATGAATCAATAAAGTTCGATTGAATTCCTTTTATCTTTGCACAAAATAGTAGTTATGATTACAGTTCAGCCTTGGGGCTGATATAATAATTTATAACGATTGGATTTTTCCAAAAATTAGCTGCACCTGCATAAAATGTAGTTACTACATAATCAAACTTCACATTTTTTCGTGTCTGTTCTTGGAGTTGTCATATAGTAATTTGAACCCATTATCATTTGTCATTTGTGAAAATCGTTTGTAATGAAAAATATCCATATTGACATGTGAGTCGAGCTCAAGAATAAAACATTGTACTGAAAATGCATGGCTTAAGAATCGTTGTCCATCAAAATAATAGCGGTGTGCTAAAGCTACATTATTAAACATTCAATTGTATTTTAGACCAATTATCTGCCTTTTTCTAAGTCATTTGAAAGCAACTGCTGTAGTAAATATTTTAAAAACATTTATTAATTTTTGGCAGGTATACTTGATCCAAGTATTTAAATGACTATTAATTGACTGAAATGCACATCAAAATTTTTCAATTTTGCAGTATCTTGTATCTTTCAAATACAATTTCTTTAAATGACTTTGAAAAGGCAGAAATTGAGTCTAAATACAATTGATGTAATAATGTAGCTTTAGCACACCGTATTATTTTTGATGGACAACGATTCTAAGCCATGCTTTTCAGTACAATGTTTTATTTTGAGCTCCGACTCACATGTCAATATGGATGTTTTTCATTACAAACGATTTCACAAATGACAAATGATAATGGGTTCAAATTACTATATGACAACTCCAAGAACAGACACGAAAAAATGTGAAGTTTGATTATGTAATAATACATTTTATGCAGTGCAGCTAAAATGTTTTGGAAAATCCAATCGTTTATTGAAATTACATTTGAGCCTCAAGGCTGTACTGTAATCATAGCAATAATTTTGTGCAAAGATAAAAGGAATTAAATTTCAATCGAACTTTATTGATTCACATTGATGTGTTCATCGTGTTTAATTAAAAATTGGACGATTGCACTAAGCAAATTTTTAACATCGTCCCGAAATGCTTTTCCTCTAAAAAAGTAAATTATAAAATTTGCTGAACAATTCAGCGCATTCCAGACCAAACAAGCCATAAACAGTTCTCGATACATTATTCCTTTAACATAAACAATAGCGTATGCAACCATGGCTCCACAGTTACAGAAAAGTAAAAAGCTCACAACTGGAAGGAACATTTTCACTGGTTGAATAGCATTATTGGATTGTGTTGAATTAAGAACATCTCTAGATTTCTGGAGCTCTTTCATCTTTCGATAAGACAGAAAATTGAAGACCAAAAGGGTAGGTAATGGAACCAAAAAATCTATCTGCTCATGAACTGTGAACATGGTTTCATACCAGAAACTCCACCAATGCATTCTCAACAGGGAAATGTATTCAATGTTAGGTAAGCTTGGGATGTCATTATGTGTCCGTTTGGCTACGTATGAAGCCATAACACGAGGAATATTAATAAGCGTTGAAATCAGAATGACGATAATTGGAATAAGTTTAACTCTTTTCCAAGTGAACCATTTTCGAATACGAAGCGGGTAAGCTATTCCAAGAAAGCTGAAGACGTTGATACAAGTCGTCATGTGAGTTGATAACGAGCGACTGAAGTAGAACGCCATATGGGAACAATGGATGAGATACGCGGCTGTGGCTTCTCCACGAGCTAGCCAACTTCTGAAATAGATGTAAAAGTTGCTTATTGAAACATATAAGGTTTTAAAAAGTTGCTAACAAGTTGAACTCACCAAAACAGGCAATAAGGCTCGTGCCAGCAAGCATTCCACAAATGCAAGAAATCAGGTCAAACATTGCCAAAAAATGACGAGGAAGTCAAACTGTTTAAATCTTTCATTTACTCTCCGTTTCAAAATTATGATAATCAATGCATTCGAAAAGATGCCACAGGTTCCTAAATGTATAAAATTGTATTAAATTTGCATGAAAACTTTAATCCCGTGTCAAATAATTTATAATTTATTTGACTTACCAATGGAAAGGTTGATGATCCATAAAACAAATGAGACCACATGTCCTTGGCCTCCAAAATCACTGATATTTTCTCCAGTCAAAAATCCTGCGTCTTGCTCACATTTAATACACACAGTCGCACCTGTTCTGTTGGAACAATCTTGCCCTTTAATACCACCTTCCTTTGGCAGGTCAACAATTAGACATGCGAATAGGGCCAAATACTCAATAGAGGATTGATTGTCCATTGGTGCCATTGTACATTACATTTCAGAACAAATGCGTTTCCAAAACTCAGTTATAGGGTCAATGTTGAAAAAAAGTGGGTTGATCCACTACATTCATAGGCAAGCCGAAATATGAAACTTATCTATGTTTACTTAGATACTTACACGTATTATCTATTGCTTAGTTTTTATATATGTGGCGATGCGTCTGAGCAAACAAAAGCCGGTAAATTTTGTTGGTATGGTGTGATCCTATTGATAAAGATTTGTTTGATAACTGTAATTTCCAGTTATCACCTAAAAGCAAAGTAGCAAGTAAACAAGTTAGATTGGTGCGTATGGTACATTTATCACATATCCCAGAAACGTTAACACTCTTTTTTGAGGTATGCTTGCTTGATCGTGCATTAAATGAGCTGGGGATTCATTATATGTCAACACACAACAATGCTTTCGAAGAAAACATCTGCGAGGCTTGTTTGTGAGCTGATTAGCTCGATGAATATTTAATACATATAGCTTATTTGCAACGTGCACAGAAAACAAGGTTGAGCATTAATCTACGAAATGTTTTATTTACAGAATTATCCAAGCGATGCCAGAAAAGCTATGATGACGTTTTGCAATTAGAGGAAATGTCAAATTGTTTGCTAATGGTAAGAACTAGGAGCATTTATTCGTTATTACACAATGTTCTACAATTCATTACGAAGCATAAAAATATAATTTTCATTTCATTATCATTACAAATAAAAACTGATTTAAAGCTAAAAAGGTTCGCCTCGAATTCTTTGAAACAAAAAACATGAGGGAGCATTAATTTTGCATGCAATAATGCATGTATACATGCTTATTTTAGTGTTTGAAAGTCTTATGTATGTTAGGTATTAATTGTGAATTTCTCTTCATTAATAGTCTACATAATATATTACTTTTACTTGAAACAATATTGATTTCATTTTAAATAAAACTGGTTAAATCATGCATTTCTATCTATGTTTGATTTACGCGACTGAAAATTCTAAATAAGAAATAAGAACTCTTTGGTTTTACCACTATCCCGAATTCTTTCGTTTCCAAACTGAATCTAAGGAATGAAGCTATCAAACCAAGAAAAAGCAAAATAAAAGCTCCATGAAAATGTTTCAATTTTAGTGCTACAGGTCCATTATTAGTGTCAACAGAGTAAGGTTCTGAAACTGATGAGTTTGGGTTTGTCCATTCCTAATTTTTCCTTCACTCTCCGACGTTTTAATGCCCACCTGTCTCTTGTCAACCGTCCATAATAAACGTCTTCCCATCTAGCCAACAGTCCCATTTCCATCGACGTCCAAATGTTGATATCCAAATGCTTCCTGAAACTGCCCTCTTTTCCCAGCCGATTGAATCTTTAATGAAATACACACCTTCTGTGGATGATTGAATGGGACTGTTTCCAAATCGATCACTGAGTCGCTTTGAAATCCCATACCTTCCAATGTGAGCCCATCCAATACAGCAAAAATCTGGCTGAGCAGCTTCCACCACACATTTTTCATAAAAGGTTCTGTACTCATTCGTCTTTGTAAACTGGACTGGTTGATGAAGCAAAGAGATCATATGCCGCACCTCCTTTTCCAATGATACTCAACGAAAATCTGAAATTTGATTTAGCCAATTCCTCAAAAGTAACTGGAACCCAAGTTGAAAGCGGTAGTGCCATGAGCTGTCAATTTGCTTCGATACGATACCCCAATCACCATCGAAAAAAAGCCAAAAACTTGCAAAAATTCTGACTGAATTTGCACACCCTCCAACAGTCATTAGTTGAGTTGACCATTTGTCCTGCTCAAGAATTGAGGCTGTTGTATATTCAATCAATTTTCCATAAGTCCATCCCTTATTGTTTGATGAGCTTGCATTGTCACAACCAAATCCAACAATACAGTGAAATACGAAGGGTGCAAAAGCCAAAACTACCACGGTGGACAAGAACCACATGAGCGGTGTAAAAGGCCAAATGATAGCTTTAGGGCTGACAAACGTTTTTGGTTTTGAGCAGAAAAACTTGAGCGTTTCGTAATTTAGAGGGGCTGAAAATTCCACAAATGTATGACGACTGTAAATGTGTCCACAAACAATGGCAAAATCCACTTTGTCATTTAGAATATCCGCAATTCCACCTATCCAACTTCCATTAGCAAACTGCTTTCCAGTTGAACCACCAGAAGCAGGAATGAGCTTGTAAGTAAAATTAAAGTGTTTTGTAGCCGTTGCAATCCAAATTCCGTAGTCACCACCTGCAATGTACTGTTTTTTGATGGGATCCCAAATTCTCTCAATATGATGGACGACATCGGGAACGGAAAAACGGAATACGTGGCCATTAAATGTTCTAGTCGTGTCTGGAAACAATTTTGATACACTTTGACTGCCGTTTATTATGCTGGTAACCAAAAGTGGTCCCCCGTTATTTGCGTAAAGTTGTACCGATTGTAGAAGAGTTGACGACCTTGTTTGTGAAACTAATGAAATTTTAAACTTAATTTTGTTGCCGAAATTAGCCAAAAGAAGTATCGTTTCAGAGTCTTTTTGGGTCTCAGGAAGAAATACGAAATAGTCCTCATCTTTCGTAAAATTGGTCCGTATCGAGGAATCAATAGCTCGATTATACCAGAAAATGATTTGAGAATCAACGTCGAAAACGAGAAAACGGCCACACCACAAATAGGAGCATGACGGTGGATGTCAGCAAATCTTTTATATGCTGTAGCTTTATCTTGCAAAATCCCATTGAGTGAAACTGAAAATACTCCAGAAGAGACAGTTTGCATAACTGGATCGTAAATGGTTAGTTTGTTTGGCAAGGTTTGTTTCCCAAAATTTTCCAAGTCAACGCGAAAAAATTCACAATCTGGAAACTGTGCGAGGATACCGTTCACAACTTTACTACTGGGAAGCAGTTCCGCAGTTACAACGCAAGGTAAATGGAAATGGGATGCATGAAGGAAAGCTAGAACAAAAAATATTCCAAATACACTTCTAAGCATTTTAAAAGTAAGATAAGTATTAAAGTTTCGAATAAGGAAACCACAAACCAAGTGACTGGCTGGGCTTGTTTGTCCGGGAATACCAAACTCACAATCATTCAATTTATAATGTAAGACTGGGAGAACAAATTTACACCGGTGACAATTTAATTACTAGCCAACAATGCAACTGCAAATTTACAGAGACTAGAGACATTTGATAAATTTATGACAACCATGTACTTCCATATTGGGCTCTTTGCTTTAATTTTTCTTCCAAAAAAGTCTGATGAAGAAACTGATATGGTATCAAGTTTCGTTTAGTGCTTGTTTCTATTGGAAAATGTTGACTTGTGTAACAAAAAAATTGCATTTTGACAACAAAAACTAAAGAACAATTTTACAGTTGAGTGACACGACGACGTGAATGTACGTAACACATAATACAATGTTGGTAATTAAGTTAACGTGTATTGAACAACGTCCACAATTTACGTCATTACATCAGACGCCGGAGTTTCAAATATTTGTGCTCATGAACCTATAGTGTGCTAACCGTTTTTAAGAAGTCCGAAGGCAAGCAGTGACAGGTTTGACAGGTGACATCTTTGTCTGTAGACATTCAACGGAAACATTGCGAATGGAAAGAAGGTCAAACTTAATCAAAATGTTAAAAGTGAGCTCAAATGCACTAACCGTTTTTACATTTATCTAGGGAAGAAAATTTACTTGAAAATGCTTTGCGCGTGCTTTTGTATACTGTATAGCTGCGTGAGATACGAAATAGACTGGATATAACATAAATGAAAAGGGCAAATGGCAGTGTGCTGTTACTAAAATTATATAAAGCCAATATTATGAGTTGCGTATAGTCATAAAAATGGTATCCAATTAATATTAATTATGGTTTGAGAAATTTATTATCAGTGACAAGTTCAATTAAAATACTCAAAACTACTCACGCCGACCTTTCCTAAGTTAAGTTGAATCACAGTCAACGAATATTACAACTCATTCAAACATAAATTTATGATCCACCAGCCTTGTCTACAACCTTGAACTTGATTTCAGCCAAGTTAGCAAGTCCTCCTTGAATAACATCCCCTTTGCTAACTCCACTTACACCGGCAGGGGTTCCAGTAAGAATCATGTCATATGGCTCCAGCGTGAAGTATTGTGAAATGTAGGAAATCAAGTAAGGAATTTTGAAGATCATATCCTTGGTATTACCAAGGGTGGGTAATCAATGAAAATTTTTCTTTAGATTAAAGATTAGAGATTAGGTTTGGTATTTTTGATTAATCAGATTATGATTAATTGTTTTATTTTACGAAGAAAAAGTAATCTGATTATTGATTAAGTATATTATTTTTCGTCCGATTTTAATGATTAAAGATTAACTAATCCGATTAGTTAATCTAACAATTGATTACTTTTTTCAAAAATTACTAGAATAATTCATTCATAAGTTAAAGGTCCACTTTATTTTTTTGTCACACGCTCCCAACATCACTAGATCTGCTTGAATGAACGATTTTAATAAATTGACCGTCAAGCACTGAAAGTATAGATTCTCTTTTGCCATTTGACAACTTCATTTGGACAAGGAATTTTATTTAAAAATGCAAGTAAATTTTTTAATCAACTCTAAAATACGATACGGCTAAACAAAAATTCACAATAGGAAGTGTAATGACAAGGAAAACACAGGTTATGAAAACAAGAGCGCATGGATCATCCATGAATTGAAAAGAGATGAATTGTTTTATATAGCGTGTGATAAACATCCATGATGGATGTTTGTCACACGCTATATAAAACAATTCATCTTTCTTACATGAAGAAAACGACTACGGCGCCGAGTCTTTCACACGAAAAATTAATCAATCTTCTGATTAATTAATCATTAGATTTCCAGTTTGGATAGATTTCTAATGATTATAGATTAAGTCGCTTGTAGGAATTCGTCAGATTAATTGATTACTGATTATTTTTAGAATTTCTTAATCTTCAGATTACTGATTAAAGATTAAACTAATCAAGCAATCATCCGAATTAATCAGATTAGATTACCTAATGCAAGAACTGATTACCCAGC
>LJIJ01005203.1:0-12447 GCA_001718145.1 Orchesella cincta
CCACACTAATCACGTCCGCTATGTAAATTATATTCTATTAACATTAAGCTGTAAAATTATTTATAACGTCTACTTTGTCTTTACCTTCTAGTTGAGCAATCCCACTCATGCTTGCTTTGTCCTATTAGCTCACCAGCCAATACGTTTAATGTCCGCTTCAAAGCTATACATAGTAACAATCGACACCCGAGAAATATTAAAACGTGTTTAAAGAAACATATGAAGACGTTACTGATGTAATGCTTTATGAAATTTTTTTGGCAACCATTTAGATAATATCCGAAGCACTCTTGCGTATTTTCACTTCTTTTCATAATAAAAATGTGAAGTTCAGTACGGGAAGCGTTGCCATTTGATGCTTCATAAATAATTAATGATTGCTTCATATAAAAAAATTTTGTTTTAGTGTAGTTTATAAGCTTTTATATGTGGAATATATTAACGGTTAACATGAACAATACAATAATAAAGATACAAGTAATTACTAGAAAAGACCAAACAATATTATTAACGGATTATAGTACTGAAAGTATGCTAAAGTTATTTTTTACAAATGCAGTTTGGATTTGTGACACCAGTTTTGCCTTCTTAATTTTAATTAGATCGTGCTTGTACTTTTTTGCACTCCGCTTGGATTCTTGAAGTTTAGCCAGTAGCTTTCCAAATTTCTGCATGCTTTCTTCGAACCGTCTTGAAATGCGGTGGCCTGCTCACGATTTTCAAGCATCTTCGAAAAATCATCCTCTTCATCCGAAGAGCTGGAAGGACTCTCAAGAACTAATTGCTGACTGGAATCAAATTTCAGGGGAGCTCTTTTGCTTTTTTTTCTGGAATTTCTTGAGCCTTTTATTCAGCTCCTTTGAAAGGTTGAGATATTTTTGTTTGTCTACGGTTTCTCTGGCCAATAATTTGACAGCTCGTACGCCGTCACTATTTTCCAGCTCAGAGGACGCTTTAATGAGCTCGTTCAACGCATGTGATGACTCTCGCTCTACAACGTCTTTGTCTCTTACAACCTGGGCGTACTGAAAAAAGTTAAAACAAAGATAAATGAATGTTTTTAAATAAGCAATATAAATTTATGATGCAACAAGTTTTCATTTTACCTTAACATGAAGATCATCAAATTTTTCTCCAGCAGGTTAAATTTCCTGGTTAAGTCTTCATTTTTTGTCCTTTCTTGGGCTAGTAGAGATCTGAGACTCGAATCCTCCATACTCCGTCCGTCAGAACTTCTATTAATGTCGGTCATTAAGGTAGTGCTAGGGATGGGTGAGCCTGCAGGTATAAAATGGTTTCTGAGCCAATCGGACATCCTGAAGCCTTCTCCTGACAAATTGATTTTGATTGTGCTAGAAGAAAATAGGCAAATAAATTATTTACCGTTGAAAACGTTTCTTAAACAATTTAACAAGAGTCGTAAAGCCTTACATTAATTGAAATGTTCAAAATAAGTCTTCTTTAGTCTCTATCAAATAAAAAAGAAAACAAATTCATTTGTTAGACATGTGTTATCCAAACTAAATTATTCACACATTAAGCCATACATTATTTCATTTGTCTAAACCCTATCTAAAATTATTCTAATAATGCTGCCGACATGCCAGTTAGTGACCCGTTTTGCATTACCCGGAGTACTCTTAGATTTGCATTTCGTATGCTGCCACCAATCTAACCAATTTTTTATGGCCGTTGTTGCATAATCATACGTAAAATGAAACCTGGAAGCGGTCACTGCGATACTCCATATGAATTTTATTTAGTTTATTTTATTAACATGATAATACAATTACACAAAATAATGTTTAAAAATTATTGTTTTTGACGTTAAATTCAATCTTTTTTGGCAGCTTTTCTCCATTCTGTTGGACAAAAAAGTACAAATGTCATATTTTACTTACAAAGTAAAGGAAGGTAATCCAAAATAATTATTACAACGTTTTTCGACTTACTGTTCATAGCAGGATCAAACGGAAATTTGCACTGCGTTTTTTCCGTAATCCTTGTCTGCACGTTTTGGTGGTCTCTCAGGATTTGTTGGTATTTTAGGTCTGGCAGGTTTTGCCTTGACGTCTTTGGCAGCCACGTGGTCCTCTGGACTGCTCTGCTGACTCGGTAAGTCATTTTTGTTATTTTCCATCTAATTCGTAATTAAAACATACGTTATATAGTAAAGTTATTAGACAGAAAATAACATTTCGATACAAACATATTTAAAATGCTTACTTTGATTTTATTTAACACTGATTATCAGTTAAATCTGTAACAACAAATTATTTACGAACATGTGCGCTCAAATAATGAAGAAATAAAAGAACAACGAACGTACATTTAGCGTTTCCAGATTGCACTTAAATATGTTATTTTATGACAACTTAGTGGTTGCATTAAACAACAAATGAGGAAGTAACGTTCAGGACAGTCCATTTTTATATTAAGTTTTATATAGCTTTTTTTATTTCAATCGGTAAAAAATATTAATACGTAATGTTTACATTATTCAAAAAGGAAAAGAACACATGCTTAATTATTGTTATATGTGAAGAATCGGTTTGAGAGGACATTTTTGATAACAGATAGTTTTAATTAGTCTTTATTAATATTAGTCTTAATTATTGGTCAAAATATCTTTGCCGTCTGTTGCCTGTTGGAAGAAACATATTTTGTAATGAAGCAAATGAAGGTTAGAAGTTTTTAAAGTACAGGGTGAAACTCTTTAACTTCTACCTGGTTCTGCAGCAGCAGCACCGTCCACCTCGCGTTCTTCGGTGCTAACGTCCGGACCGGTAGAAATAGGGGCCGCAGCAGCTTCACTTCTTCTGGAAGCCTCCTCTAACGTCTTCCTTTCCTGCCTCCGAGCTGCAACCTCTGCTCCATCAAAGAGGCCACTAATTACATTTCTTGCAAAAAAGTTTGGAAACCATTCTGTATACGGTTTGCGGCACACACAACACAGCTTTTTCGACTTTGAAATCTTTGCATCCTCTTTAAGGCATAGTTGGCAATATGTGTGTCCGCAGGACAGACTGCAGGCCTGAAATAAATAAATATATAAAAAGTTGCACAGTGTTTTGTTATTTTGTATCGTTAACTGATTATGTTTTAACACAAACCTCAACTGGGATCTCATGGCAGTAGGCGCACTTGCTCGCCACCAAAACAGCAAAAACTTTCTCTTCGTAAGCTGCTGGAGATGTTGAGGTACCGGTGGAGGAGGTGGCGGTAGTAGGAGGTTCGCCTCTTCTAAACGAGACCTCATCTCCTCCCGGATCTAATCAGGGCCCTAAGGTGAGCCATCTTCTGGATTATTTTTTCTTGATATCTGCAAAACGAAGAAACCGAAGTTGTTATAAAAATCATTCTCATAAAAAACTATGCAATTAAGATAACCTACGACTTCCCCTGAAACGTAGGTAAACGTGCGTGCGAAAGCGCCCTTTTGCGCTGCATGTGAACAGACTTTTGCGTGACCGGATTGCACGTAAAATTGTAACAATGCACTTAACGTACCATTCGTGCATTATTACAATTTGGACGCTCTGTTCATGACAATCCATTTGTTTTAATTTTTTATCTTTATTTATTGTAGCTTCTTATTTACAAAATTTATGCCAGGTAGTAATTAGTATATATTCAACAAATGTAAAATTTGATTAAAACGTAAACTGGGCTCCCTCAATGGGCTTATAGCATGCTAGGCAGCAAAGCTCCTGCTGGTGAACGGATAACTTCTCTATTATTTTCTTTCGTCTCATCTTCGCTTTTCTAATGTTCTGATTTTTGTTAGAAGTGTTGTAAACCCCGTCGCAGGTACAAGTTTCTTCACAGAACTGTTTCCATTGGTTAAGTGTCAAAGTTTCTCCAGCCGAGGATTTTTCCATAGATTCCGGAGCCCAAGAATTCTCCATAGATTTCAGAGCCGGGGATTTCTCCATGTATTCCTGGTCAATGGAAGTCTTTAATAGTTTGCTCCTATTAAAGTTTCCAATCTTTCTCAATATCGTCGTGCCTTGGAGCTTATTCTTTTTTAAACGTTCTGCCTCACGCAATTCCATGGATGTCCTGCATTTTCCTTCTAAATTTGATACACGGTCCAGTAAAGATGCGACCCTTGGTCCTTGGCTAAAACTAGCTCCGCTTCCGACATTTCGCGAGATCTTTCTCAAACACATACGCTGGGCTGCACGGCTGGGTCAGTGCAGCCGTCAGACTAGGGCCCGGAGGAGGAAAAGAGAGAGATCTCGCCATAATACCGCAGCGGAGAGGCATTTATGCCAAAGGACAAGTCGCATCTTTACTTGGACGTTATCAAATTTAGAAGGAAAATGCCAGGACATCCATGGAATTGCGTGAGGCAGAACGTTTAAAAAAGAATAAGCTCCAAGGCACGATATTGAGAAAGATTGGAAACTTTAATAGGAGCAAACTATTAAAGACTTCCATTGACCAGGAATACATGGAGAAATCCCCGGCTCTGAAATCTATGGAGAATTCTTGGGCTCCGGAATCTATGGAAAAATCCTCGGCTGGAGAAACTTTGACACTTAACCAATGGAAACAGTTCTGTGAAGAAACTTGTACCTGCGACGGGTTTACAACACTTCTAACAAAAATCAGAACATTAGAAAAGCGAAGATGAGACGAAAGAAAATAATAGAGAAGTTATCCGTTCACCAGCAGGAGCTTTGCTGCTGCATGCTATAAGCCATTGAGGGAGCCCAGTTTACGTTTTAATCAAATTTTACATTTGTTGAATATATACTAATTACTACCTGGCATAAATTTTGTAAATAAGAAGCTACAATAAATAAAGATAAATAAAATTAAAACAAATGGATTGTCATGAACAGAGCGTCCAAAATTGTAATAATGCACGAATGGTACGTTAAGTGCATTGTTACAATTTTACGTGCAATCCGGGTCACGCAAAAGTCTGTTCACATGCAGCGCAAAAGGGCGCTTTCGCACGCACTACCTACGTTTCAGGGGAAGTCGTAGGTTATCTCTAATTGCATAGTTTTTTATGAGAATGATTTTTATAACAACTTCGGTTTCTTCGTTTTGCAGATATCAAGAAAAATAATCCAGAAGATGGCTCACCTTAGGGCCCTGATTAGATCCCGCCGGGAGGAGATGAGGTCTCGTTTAGAAGAGGCGAACCTCCTACTACCGCCACCTCCTCCACCGGTACCCTCAACATCTCCAGCAGCTTACGAAGAGAAAGTTTTTGCTGTTTTGGTGGCGAGCAAGTGCGCCTACTGCCATGAGATCCCAGTTGAGGTTTGTGTTAAAACATAATCAGTTAACGATACAAAATAAAAAACACTGTGCAACTTTTATAATATTTATTTATTTCAGGCCTGCAGTCTGTCCTGCGGACACACATATGCCAACTATGCCTTAAAGAGGATGCAAAGATTTCAAAGTCGAAAAAGCTGTGTGTGTGTGCCGCAAACCGTATACAGAATGGTTTCCAAACTTTTTGCAAGAAATGTAATTAGTGGCCTCTTTGATGGAGCAGAGGTTGCAGCTCGGAGGCAGGAAAGGAAGACGTTAGAGGAGGCTTCCAGAAGAAGTGAAGCTGCTGCGGCACCCCTATTTCTACCGGTCCCGGACGTTAGCACCGAAGAACGCGAGGTGGACGGTGCTGCTGCTGCAGAACCAGGTAGAAGTTAAAGAGTTTCACCCTGTACTTTAAAAACTTCTAACCTTCATTTGCTTCATTACAAAATATTTTCTTCCAACAGGCAACAGACGGCAAAGATATTTTGACCAATAATTAAGACTAATATTAATAAAGACTAATTAAAACTATCTGTTATCAAAAATGTCCTCTCAAACCGATTCTTTCACATATAACAATAATTAAGCATGTGTTCTTTTCCTTTTTGAATAATGTAAACATTACGTATTAATATTTTTTACCGATTGAAATAAAAAAAGCTATATAAAACTTAATATAAAAATGGACTGTCCTGAACGTTACTTCCTCATTTGTTGTTTATGCAACCACTAAGTTGTCATAAAATAACATATTTAAGTGCAATCTGGAAACGCTAAATGTACGTTCGTTGTTCTTTTATTTCTTCATTATTTGAGCGCACATGTTCGTAATAAATAATTTGTTGTTACAGATTTAACTGATAATCAGTGTTAAATAAAATCAAAGTAAGCATTTTAAATATGTTTGTATCGAAATGTTATTTTCTGTCTAATAACTTTACTATATAACGTATGTTTTAATTACGAATTAGATGGAAAATAACAAAAATGACTTACCGAGTCAGCAGAGCAGTCCAGAGGACCACGTGGCTGCCAAAGACGTCAAGGCAAAACCTGCCAGACCTAAAATACCAACAAATCCTGAGAGACCACCAAAACGTGCAGACAAGGATTACGGAAAAAACGCAGTGCAAATTCCGTTTGATCCTGCTATGAACAGTAAGTCGAAAAACGTTGTAATAATTATTTTGGATTACCTTCCTTTACTTTGTAAGTAAAATATGACATTTGTACTTTTTTGTCCAACAGAATGGAGAAAAGCTGCCAAAAAAGATTGAATTTAACGTCAAAAACAATAATTTTTAAACATTATTTTGTGTAATTGTATTATCATGTTAATAAAATAAACTAAATAAAATTCATATGGAGTATCGCAGTGACCGCTTCCAGGTTTCATTTTACGTATGATTATGCAACAACGGCCATAAAAAATTGGTTAGATTGGTGGCAGCATACGAAATGCAAATCTAAGAGTACTCCGGGTAATGCAAAACGGGTCACTAACTGGCATGTCGGCAGCATTATTAGAATAATTTTAGATAGGGTTTAGACAAATGAAATAATGTATGGCTTAATGTGTGAATAATTTAGTTTGGATAACACATGTCTAACAAATGAATTTGTTTTTTTTTTATTTGATAGAGACTAAAGAAGACTTATTTTGAACATTTCAATTAATGTAAGGCTTTACGACTCTTGTTAAATTGTTTAAGAAACGTTTTCAACGGTAAATAATTTATTTGCCTATTTTCTTCTAGCACAATCAAAATCAATTTGTCAGGAGAAGGCTTCAGGATGTCCGATTGGCTCAGAAACCATTTTATACCTGCAGGCTCACCCATCCCTAGCACTACCTTAATGACCGACATTAATAGAAGTTCTGACGGACGGAGTATGGAGGATTCGAGTCTCAGATCTCTACTAGCCCAAGAAAGGACAAAAAATGAAGACTTAACCAGGAAATTTAACCTGCTGGAGGAAAAATTTGATGATCTTCATGTTAAGGTAAATGAAAACTTGTTGCATCATAAATTTATATTGCTTATTTAAAAACATTCATTTATCTTTGTTTTAACTTTTTTCAGTACGCCCAGGTTGTAAGAGACAAAGACGTTGTAGAGCGAGAGTCATCACATGCGTTGAACGAGCTCATTAAAGCGTCCTCTGAGCTGGAAAATAGTGACGGCGTACGAGCTGTCAAATTATTGGCCAGAGAAACCGTAGACAAACAAAATATCTCAACCTTTCAAAGGAGCTGAATAAAAGGCTCAAGAAATTCCAGAAAAAAAGCAAAAGAGCTCCCCTGAAATTTGATTCCAGTCAGCAATTAGTTCTTGAGAGTCCTTCCAGCTCTTCGGATGAAGAGGATGATTTTTCGAAGATGCTTGAAAATCGTGAGCAGGCCACCGTATTTCAAGACGGTTCGAAGAAAGCATGCAGAAATTTTGGAAAGCTACTGGCTAAACTTCAAGAATCCAAGCGGAGTGCAAAAAAGTACAAGCACGATCTAATTAAAATTAAGAAGGCAAAACTGGTGTCACCAAATCCAAACTGCATTTGTAAAAAATAACTTTAGCATACTTTCAGTACTATAATCCGTTAATAATATTGTTTGGCTCTTTCTAGTAATTACTTGTATCTTTATTAATTGTATTGTTCATGTTAACCGTTAATATATTCCACATAATAAAAGCTTATAAACTACACTAAAACAAAATTATTTTTATATGAAGCAATCAATTAATTATTTATGAAGCATCAAATGGCAACGCTTCCGCGTACTGAACTTCACATTTTTATTATGAAAAAGAAGTGAAAATACGCAAGAGTGCTTCGGATATTATCTAAATGGTTGCCAAAAAAATTTCATAAAGCATTACATCAGTAACGTCTTCATATGTTTCTTTAAACACGTTTTAATATTTCTCGGGTGTCGATTGTTACTATGTATAGGCTTTGAAGCGGACATTAAACGTATTGGTGTAATTAGCTAATAGGACAAAGCAAGCATGAGTGGGAATGCTCAACTAGAAGGTAAAGAACAAAAGTAGACCGTTATAAATATATTTTACAGCTTAATGTTAATAGAATTTAATTTACATAGCGGACGTGATTAGTGTGGCAAACACTTCAAGTAGTGATGAAGAAAATCAAGCAGTTGGACCACTAAACAGACCAACTACTCCCATTATGAATGCGAGCCGCATTTTAGAGGAAATGAACCGAAATATTGTTCAAAATTGGGTTAATCAAGTTCCGCTTAACTTGAGTAAGTTTTTAACTTTAATTTATTATTTGGTATTTGTAATTGTCCATTTATTTCAACTTTTTAAAATAGATGGCCCAATTAACGTTGAAAATTTATCGCAATACATCCAATCCAATCCGACCGTGACAGCATTTCTGCTATTAGCTCAGTATTTGGTAAAAATTAAATGCGTAATTAATCTATTAAAATTTTTACAAAAACCTAAACATTTACGAGTTAAGTTTTATTATTTTCCTAACCGCTAGATTATGAAGAGGCTAATGAAGAGCAATGGGAGCGTGCCCAACAAAGTATGGATATTAAAGTTGGGGTTGTCAAACGCGCAACCGATAACTTAGTTTCCGAAGCAAATAGCATTGTAAGAGCAGCTGGTCGTTTAGGAGAGATGGTAATTAATAAATTATCAATGATTAAAATCAAAACAATCAAGACATTAAACAATTTTCAATTATTACAGAATGACGTTTATGCACGTCGACATATGTATGCCAAGGGCGAAGTTCGTGAAGCCTGGAGGCGTCTACGCCGTGAAAGAAGATCTCATCGTCGCGCAATGCGCCGCTTGTTTCTACGAAGACGCCTTATAAGGAATCAAATGGCAGTTGTAGTCTCAAATATAACAGCGAACGTCAGAAAAGGGGACTATTCTGGAAAATTTGCAGTTTTTTAACTAAAATCTTTAAATAAGTATAAGCACTTGTATTTCGTTGACATAAATAAAAAATGGTATAAAAAATAAAATTAAAGGGACAACTTGTGAGGTTACTTTCAGCTAAATATTAGCCAAGTTTGTCCCGAGTAATGCAAAACGACCTCACATTTAATTTGACATTTATTCCAAAATTTGTAATAGAATTTATTTAACACTTCTTAATTCTTAAACAAGCTTGTTTTTTTTAAATTTAAGCTCTAAAGCTACACAGCAGTCAGAAAATGGCTAGTAATCCAGAATTAGTGCTGTCTTTAGGCGAAAAATTATTGGACTATTTAAGTATGTGTCGGCCACCAAACAATGTGCAAATGTTTCCGCAAGCCGCAAAAATTGGCATTGACACGTTACAAAGTAAGTTACACATGTAAGAGCATCCTTTATATTTTCGATATAATACGTTAAAATATATCAATTATTATAATATATTTAGGTGCAGCACCAAATTTCCTTCAGAGTTATCTTGCGGCTCTACGATCTCAACAAAGCAAGTGGACTGAATATGTATTGCTGGACAAGCAAGATGGACTGCGGGTAAGACCTCAAACTTAAAGCCGTCCTTTATTATTTAAAAATAAAAATTTTGTTGTTTAGAGCATTCGAAAAGGAGAATCCAGGCGTTTAATGGCAACTAGGGCGTTCAATCTTGGAGAATTTATTTGCGAATATAAGGGACAGGTAATTTCTGAGGAAGAAGCTCTTAAACTAACGGATGCTCATGGCATTGTCAACGGATGCTACCGCGTCAATCTTGGAACTCAATTTGAGAACAGACGGTAAGTTTGTAACGTTACCGTTGTTTATCTGTTGTATTCCAAAAACTGATTACTATACCTAATTTGAATTGCTCTGCCATATTTACAGCATCGATCCAGAATCACTGCCAAAGTATGCTGTGTCAAAGCACATTAGGCATGATCCTGATTGTCCAAATTCAATCATTAAAGTTATTGTGATCAATGACAATGTAAAGGCAATTCTAATTTCTACAACTCGGATACAGCCTGGTGACGAAATTAAGTTTGATTACCTTATAAGGGACGAAAACATACCTTGGACGCTGGAAGAAAAACGGAAAAGAATTGTTGAAAATTGGGTTTTCTACTTATCTTCATTTAAAAACTGTTTGGCGGAAGAGAATGTCGAGGTTATTATATATTTCTTGCATTTAAATTTATTTTCGTTAGGCAGCTTTATAAATGGTTAATTTTTCTGTTAGATTCGTTACGTTGAAGAGAACGATGCTGTCAATTATGTAGCAGCAAATCGTGAGTTCAAGAAAAACGATTTTGTCATTGAATATAAAGGGCACTATATTTCGGTTGAAGAATTTGAGGCAACGCGTCGCAACTTTATTCTTCGCCGATGTTTTAAGTTAAAAGCACCTTATCTTGGAATGTGGTAAGTCAAATACCGTCTTAAGACTCTGATGCTAACTTTTTAATGTCATATTATTAACAAAAACTTAAAACTCGTCTTTAGTATCGATGGAACATCTTTGTTTGGAGCTGGAAACACAGTTCGAATAAGCTCCCAGTCTGGAAATGTTAACTATAGGGTTTTGAAAGTCAATGGCTACCCTAAAGTTTTTTTCTATGCCATACGAAGAATCCAAATTGGGGAAGAAATTGTATGCTACCGAGCTGAGGATCCAGAAGGCAACTGATTTATTATCGTCGATGTGCTATTACTTATTTATTTTTGTGTATATGAATATATGTGTTAAAATAAAATTGACAACTTTAAAACTTAAACTTTAAATGGAACAACCCAAAGAGACAGCTTCCAACAGTCAAGTCAAGCTTGTTCCGGCTGCGCTAATTGGTCTCTAATTGGTGTTAAAATTATTTTGACTACAAAAGTTTGTTAATTTTGTTATTTCAGGTTGAAACAAAACATCAGCGTGTAAATACAAACCCTGGATAAAATGGCAAGTTATATTTCAGATTCGGAATCAGAAGATAGTGTTCCAGATTTACAGCAAACGCAACAGCAACGCCTTGGTAATAACTGAATCAGATATTCGTAACAACGTTTTAAAGTGTCACATTAAAAATTCCCATAATATGTTTAACTATCAGAAATGAACGAGGAAGATTTACGCAAACTGCTGAAGTGAACGTTTATCGATCATTCAACTGACCAAGACTCCTAAACATAGCCAATTGTTCAATACAAACGTTCAACTTCAGAATTTGCGTAAATCTTCCCGTTCAGATTTCTGGAATAGTTAAACACGTTATGGGAATTTAAAATGTGACACTTTAAACGTCTGAAATTACGAATATCTGATTCAGCTATACCAAGGCGTTGCTGTTGCGTGCTCTAAATACTTGGAACACTAGTCTTCTAGATTCGAATCTGAAATATAACTTGCCATTTATCCAGGGTTGTTATTTACACCGCTGATGTTTTGTTCAACCTAAATAAAAATTCCACAAACTATTGTTAGTCAAAATAATTTAACACCAATTAGACCAATTAGCGCAGCCGGAACAAGCTTGACTTGACGTTTGGTTCTCTTTGGGTTGTTCCATTTAAAGTTTAAGTTTTAAAAGTTGCATTTTATTTTAACACATATATTCATATACACAAAAATAAATAAGTAATAGCACACTCGACGATAATAAAATCAGTTGCCTTCTGGATCCTCAGCTCGGTAGCATACAATTTCTTCCCCAATTTGGATTCTTCGTATGGCATAGAAAAAAACTTTTAGGTAGCCATTGACTTTCAAAACCCCTATAGTTTAACATTTCCAGACTGGGAGCTTATTCGAACTGTGTTTCCAGCTCCAACAAAGATGTTCCATCGATACTAAAGACGAGTTTTAAGTTTTTGTTAATAATATGAACATTAAAAAGTTAGCATCAGAGTCTTAAGACGGTATTTTGAACTTACCACATTCCAAAGATAAGGTGCTTTTAACTTAAAACATCGGCGGAAGAATAAAGTTGCGACGCGTGCCTCAAATTCTTCAACCGAAATATAGTGCCCTTTATATTCAATGACAAAATCGAGTTTTTCTTGAACTCACGATTTGCTGGCTACATAATTGACAGCACGTTCTCCTTCAACGTAAACGATCTAACAGAAAATTAACCATTTTATTAAAAGCTGCCTAACGAAAATAAATTTAAATGCCAAGAAAATATATAATAACCTCGACCAATTCTCTTCCGCCAAC
>LJIJ01005204.1:0-12441 GCA_001718145.1 Orchesella cincta
CATTATATCACAACATTTTTGAAGTGATAAATTATCCGATCAGATATACACATGTATATGGAAACCTTACTTGGTGTCCAAACGGCATATAGGGTTATTATACACCATTTGAAGATCCACACGTGGTCCCACTAAATCTCGGATATTGTCAATCCCATAGCGAATCATGGTAGGCGCTCCAAAGACAGTCCCCAAGCAATAACGCGAACATCCTTAGGAATCCCCATTGGAAGCAACATCTCAGGCCGGAACATGCCAGAATTACCAACTTCCACCCACTTCTTGAGACCCTCATGATAAGAGAACACTTCCATAGAAGGCTCCGTGTAAGGATTGTACGCCGGCTTGAAGCGAAGTTTGGTGATGCCCAATCTACCAAAGAACTCTTTCATTATCCCGATCAAGTTGCCCAGATTAAGGTTGTAGTCAGCAACAACGCCTTCGACCTGGTGGAACTCAGCGAGGTGAGTAGCATCCAGTGTTTCATTGCGGTAGACACGATCAATTGAGAACAACTTAGCAGGCTTAAACTCCCCCTTTGAGCCTATAGCATGGAGCATTCGTGCACTCACTGCAGTGGTGTGAGTTCGCATGCAGTTCTTATAGGATTCCTCCACTTTCCAGCCTGGTCCGTAGCCAAGAGTATCGAAATCAGTTCCTGTGTGAGCTGCCTTCACTCGTTCCATAAATTCTTTGGGCACAGAGTTGCACTTTTCTGGTTGTGACATGTAGAACGTGTCTTGAGCATCTCGAGCTGGATGCTTTTGAGGAACGTACAGAGCATCAAAGTTCCAGAAGGAAGATTCCCAAAAATTAGTGGCATTTCTGAGAATCCCATTTCCAGCAGAATGGAGCGGAACTCTGAGCGTACTTTGAGGAGTGGATGAAGATGACCAGAATTGAGTGAAGCTCCAAGTGCTTGGAAATTGTAAGGTTTAAACTTTTTCTGCTTCCATTCTCCACTTGCAAGCATTTCGGGAGTGAGCTCAGTTTCAAGCTTGACAATCTGGACAGTAAAATCTGCTCCACGTTTGATGTTGTAATAAATCACTGGAGTTTGCACAAGTAGCTTTCGCTTTTTGAGGTCAGCAAGCGCTGCAGCATCCAGAACTGTAGCATTACCACTTGCTACTTCGTTTAGCTTTGCTCGTACCTAAGACACAACAATATTTATTTTAATCATACATAAAACACAAACATTACACGTTTCAAGTAAAATACGATTAAATCGCTGATAATACTCACAGTATCATCGATGCTTTCCACAACACGAATGACTTTGGTAGCACCTCCCTCCTTCGCAATCTTAATCCAGCCATTCTGAATAGCTTTACTCATCCCGATTTTCCAGCAGCTCCCGTAGCCTTCATGAGATCCGGTTGTGGATGCCACCTTCACCTGAAGGAACTGCTGCAAAAACGATCGCTTCATGACTTCCTTTCTCCACAAAGGACTTTCCTAAAACATTAGAAAAACAAACAAATGCATGTTATCACTTGCTCCTGAATCATCACCAACTAGCCTAGTCTCATTCCAAACTGAGTCTCACCCTCTGCAGTCAGTTCCGTTTTTGTTCGAGAAGCCTGTTCAGCCTCTATGATGTCCCCCAAACTTTGAAGACTTTTCACAGCTCCAATCACCTTCTGATGGTCCTCCTTTAGGGTGTCTGCCAACTGGAGTGTGTCCACGTTACCATGTTCGTTTAGGTACTGGAGAACTTGGTCCGATAACTGGGCCATTCTTTCAAACCTCAACTCGATAGTTGAAAATCTATTAAGTTATAAATTCACTATGATAAATCACTGTCATTATACCATATTGCCGTATTGAAAGGAATAAACTATAAATGCAAAACGTACCAGAAATAGGGTTTAAGGGTTGTTTTTAAGCACCAACTAATGAAGTATGTAGAATGATGAACTTAACAACACAACTGTCCAATCCTGCCAGCAAGAAGTGTCTGCACTTAATCAGTTGATGAAAAGACAGACCAGTCTGTCGTGATGGTTGGGTATTATTATAGCAACTCGTCAAGAAACGAGAAGTTCAGCCGAGTCTTGTAATTCACAGACCCGTGCTCTTGTTTCGCTGGCTTTAGCTGAAAACGAGACTGAGATCCAAGGGATGCGAAAACTCCTTTGTCTATCCTTTGTTTGAGCAGGATAGCATATATCGAACAATCACTTTTGTACACTTTATTTAAGTCTTTTGAAAGAAGCTTGCTAGAACTAGGACGCAATGCTTAACGACGACGTTGAAGCAACTATCAATTATCACGATCATGGTACCAATAAGATAGTAATACATGATGTCAAATGGTCAAAGGTATCATTTGACATCGTGGAAAGAATAAAGGCTGAAAAATAAACATTTCAGATGAACAGATTATAATAATAAAACTGTAGACTAAGTAATTACTAACACACTACTAACTAAACTCACCAGTTCAAAAACGTTGATAAAATAGGGAAGTAAATCCAGTGAGGATGAGAATCAACAAATACCGGCACTCAATAATTCAAAAACAGGATATTCAGGAAGGAATTAACAAACAGTGTTGACAGTCGATGCTGAGGTGAGTTGCACGAAAGCACATTCCACAGAAATCAACACGTCTGCAAAAAGAATGATCTGGAGAAGAACAACAAGAAAAACAATGAGAATGATGTATTTACTCATACTGATGTTTTACACACACATATATAATGTATTAAATTATGAGTTTTGTAAGACGGCGTTCAACTGATACATACTGATCTTTTGCTCAGGACTTGACGAATTTGTCTTTCTAACCTGTCCCTTAGTCAAAATAATGTAAGTAGGCAGTTGCTGATCAACTTATGATTATCTACTTTGGTTACAGTTTGTTATCAACAGACAATTATCAACTAAAAATGCTAATGATGATTAACTGACGATTGTCAAAAAACCAGCTGATGATCAACTGACGACTGTCGTCTGTTGAAGATCAACTTATGAATGATGGTTATCAACTAACAACTTTGCTTTTAACTGACTACCAACCGACGATTGTTAACTCACAAACAATGATACATTAACTGATAGTTATCACTGACTACTGACTGGTAACTCTGACTGACAACTGTGTCATTTACAAGTTATTGATGTCGTGAACTCTGACAAGTTTCTAGTCACCGTTTGGCAAAGTATTCAACTGAAAATTGACAATTACAACTGTAAACTCTTAATTTGCTCTTATCATTTGTTGACTGCTTGTTTGCTAGATGACATTTGTGTTTTACGTCAAATTTACTGCTTGAGACTTTTCTGGGTCCCTTCTATTTCTCTGAGACTTTCTGACTTTCAAAATTTGATAAGATTAGAGTTGCAACACAAAGATCAGGGATAATTGGGTAATTGTCAGTTATAATTACAGTTACATAAATAATCTGTTAACCTAACCAGTTTAGATAAATGCAGCTTTTAATTGAAATGATTTTGTAGGTGAAAAGGTTATTGCTGTAAAACTGTGACTCAAACTATTTATCGGAAATAATTATTTTCTTTATTTTCCTATTGCAATTTAATATTTTGCTACCCCATTTACCTGACTTAATTCAATTATCCACGATCAGCTTTTGATGAGTCCCCTTCTGCAATCAAATTAAAGGCAACAAATACTCCAAAAACATGAAATGCCTATGTGGCCAAAACAAATGCGGAAAACTGAGGTTGCAAAAGAGTTTACTGGCCAAAGGATCTGTAGACTTTTGTACCTATACAATTTAGAATAGGCATTCGTTCGTGAAATGTAAGCATTAAATCAACTGATGATCAGATGTATGCGTACTGGATGCAATTTGTTGTGCGGAATCAGGTTACATCAAAGTTTCAATCCCGTGAATGAATGTACGTTTAGAGTTTTTACAAAGACTGTTATAAACGATTGGAGTAGAATTTCTAACTCAGCTCATGAGATGTCTTCCAGCTACGTTGACTAGGCAGATTCAATTAGAATATATTGACTTGTTTGCGCATATATGAATGTGTAGATATGCATTTAAATGAGTAGCATGCAAAGTGATGACTTATTTAGTTTTATTAAATGACATTTATTTTATTATTTCAATTCGCTTCAATGCTTCAGCCTCAATATTCAATCATTTAGGCATCAGTCTGATGATAATTGGAGTAATGAGTTTGAAGTGAATCCCTTGCCACAAACCTTACACTTGAATCTCTTCTCAATAAAATGCGTCCTTTGGTGCACTCTTTGATTCCCTTTCGTAGCAAATCCCAAGCCACAGACATCACAAGTGAAGCATTTCGTTCCGGTATGCACAGTTTGATGAGCCCGCAGCTCTGACGCCTTTCCAAATACTTTGCTGCATGTGTCACTAAAATACTTTTAGGATTATATTTGTAATGAAAATCAGACATATTATGTATTCAAAATCAAAGTAGTAGTAACGCAAATCTTAAAGTGATGCCTCATTTACTATGCTCATATCCTGTTACAAAACACAAATGGTCGTAAATATTATTGTGTTATTTAACATTTTTTCTTTCCTTCAAACAGACAAACAAACAAAAAATATGACTCTACTTATTGTTCCCTTGTATTAACTTTACAAAGATCGTTTTAAAACTTTCAGGGACTGTAGTATTCACAACATCTACAAGGTTCTGTAAGTCATTTCCTTGTATCGTTGCGCTATAGTTTTTAAATCTACTTCGGAGCGGGTCACAAGAATCCATGTCAGAATTTGGTTGGGAGACGAACTCCAACTCCTAAATTTTTAAGATCGTAAGACAGAAGAGCATCTTGAATCATCCCGGCGTAATGTGTTGTGGGTCTCCAGCGTATTGAACTGCAAGACAATAATAATTGATACTTACAACTGAATTGAAACCCATGTAAGCTATACTTCGTTTATCAGGTAAAAACTCACGAATTTTGAGGAGCAGCCGTCGAAAGTAATAGAGTCCTGCCGTTTCAATTCTTATCGACTGTTCCAGGGTTAAACCAGTAATGTCTACATGCTGCCTCGCAAAATATACAAGCTCTTCGTAGGAATATTGTGAGAAAATTCTGATCACGGGATCCCAAATCGTCTTTATCCACATGCATTCCTCTAAACGTTAAAGAAGACAAAGTGTAAAATATTAATAACTAAAAAAAATCTCCAACATAGTGTTTACATTTTAAACCGCACCTGCTGCAAACTCCTATTTCCGAGGATGAAATGTTTCCTCTGCCAGGAATTGAAGGACGTCGTTTCCCCTGCAAATTAAAACAAAATATAAAATTAACTAGTTAGCGGTTGTAGTTGAGCGCAATCGTGCATGATGAAACATTGCGATATTTATACTACCTCCAAAATTGCCCCAAGAAGCTTTCCCAAATTGACCAGGAAAGCGCCTTTTATATCTGATTTCAGATCAGCATTAGCACCACAATAATTATTGTACGCTTCTATTATATCCTCCATTTTGACGTCATCAACACAGCACATGAGCTAGGAAAATATAACCAGTTTAGTGATTTAGATTTGAAGTTTTTAATTGACAATAATGGCACCTCAGTTGAACCTTTTCGGTTACGTCATTGCCTGTGCAAAAAGGTGTACATAACTATTTATCCATGAACTGAACTCACGTCAATTATGGCATATTTATCCACGGCACGTATTGCCCAGTAAAGACGATGAGCATAAATTTCAGCGTTGCTGCTGAAGAGTGCTGTCAATACATTCGCAGCTTCCTTGGGAAATTTAACCATAATGTCCGATGTCAGGTTCTACATGATGGACAAATGATTCAGTTTCATTATTTAGTTGACCAATTATCAGTAACAATGCATTTTGTAGTGAAACGGCTAGCGAGTTACCGAGTAGTCTTCTAGTTCTCATAGGTAGCATAGAGTTGCTGTCGCTGCTCCAGTGTTTTACGTGTAAGGATCGTCATGATTTGCTCTTCATCTCTAGGATCTTTGTGACGTGTAGTAAGTAAACAGGTCAGCTTCCTTTTCTGCATCAAAGGAGGCATTTGGACAATTGAAGGGATCTGTTAAAAACATATTTGTATTAGAACGCAGAAGAGCTTCCTTGTTTTTAAAAAAATGTACCTCCTTACCCCGGTAGCGTACTGGGAAGCTGTTTTTTGTTACTTGGAGGGTTAGATAACCGCCAGTAAACAATATATTTCTTAAATCTTCATTTTTGAAGCATTATTATAAATTCCTGTATAGGTTAAAACACAGTGTGAAGATTGCAAACGCAGAGGTTAAACTGTGAAATGATATGAGCGACGAAAGGTTTTGGAGAAATCGAGGTCATATTAGTTCGATTAGTCATTTTCTTTCTAAGAATTTGAATTAGGTTGGATTTATTGGGACAATGCAATACACTCGTTGAAAATATTCCTATTTTTTAAGTCATTGAACCATTTGAAAAATATGGCAAGCTAATAGAGTTGCACTAATTGTTGCCTCCACTTCAGGTTGGCTCATGCTATACCCTGGTTTTACACTATATTAGGTGCACATCAACTATTGGTATAGTGAGTTGTTTTGATAGCTGCAGATACCAGCATGACATAACTAAAGTTGGCGTACACCTGATATAATGCAAATTCAGGGTTTAGCAGCCTAAAGTGGATGCAACAGTATGTATCAAATTAATGCCCTAGATTATGAAGATTTCACAAAAACATTTTCAATGGAAAAAGTTTCGCTTTGATTAGACAATGAAATATGGGAATTTAGAAAGCTTTTAGTAGGTGCATAACTTGTCACGCGCAAATGAAATTGTGCGTTTTGCACAAAATTTACTCCATGTAAAATAATCCGTTAGGTTAAAAAATATGGTAATGTAATGTGACTTTATGAATTTAATAGATGGAATCCCCAATGCTTTAAAGTGTTAAATGCTCAAAACGGGTATCTCTGCTGTCGTCGAAAGGACTTAAGCAGTACACAAATTTAAAACTGTTTCGTAGCAAAATATTACTATTATCCATATGAATGGGAAGGTATTAAGAGAAATCAATTCCATTGTAGGTAACGGATACCAAGAAAATCTGTAGTAATTCCCTTGCCAGCTGACTAACCTTTTCTTGACGAGCTTAGCATTTATCACCTCTATGAGCATTATGTAAAATTGAAGCTAGAGAAGGTTTCAGATTGTGTTCTCTTACACAACCGCTTCCACCAAAAATTAGAGTTCCGGTTTTGGAAGTGGAGGGCAAATGTTTCTTTAAAGATAACTTCTTAGATGGTGTCTCCTTTTTGGAATTCATGTTAGCAGCTGTTGAAACTAAACACGAGTCTGTGACTTCAATAAGCGGTGGTCCGGCTGTGGAAGAAGGTACAGCTCTGTTATCTCCATCAGCACAGTCTTATCAAAGTCCCGGATACGACATATTCTTTTTCATTTACGGATGGTTTGGCGTGAGCACCACTGGTGGCATCTTTCTCAACTAAGGGACTTAAAATTGATTCTTAAATTCGAGCAGCAACTCCAGCATCGCTTTCAGCTGGTATTTTCTTACGTAATCTGTCATGATGTTGGGAAACATTCTCCGGACAAGCCTCACGAAAAGCAAACGATAAAATATATTTCATTATTGCAGCATCATTTGTGCTTTTAAATTGCATAACCTTCCCAAATTAGTTCTATCGCCCTCGTAAACTTTCTAGCTTACTTCTTTTACCCCGGCTCCAAAAACGTCTATGAGTATCCCCGATTGCTTGAGAATACTTAAGCATACTTTTCCTCCGTGGTGAAAGTCGAAAAGAACCGACGTTCTCAATACCGTTATGTTTGCAATCTCGCAAACAAAAAACTGGCTAATGGATGTGCTTCATTGCTAACAAATTTAAGCGCCGGCCGTAATGATAAAGCCAAGTTCTTAAAAAAGACGTTACAAGTTTACATGCCAAGTAAAGCAATGCAGGAAAATGCATAATTTGTACTACTTTGCTAATATATATATTGATATCGAAGGTAGAGTTGAACGCTTTTTAAATGTCATTAGATTTCAAATCTTTATCATATCACGAGGCAAGCATTCAAATACATTGATGTACAAAACAACTGTGCAGAGTCTTAAACATGTTCAATGAACAAATTAAACTATTAAGAATTAAGAGGATTTTAAAATATCCCTCATTAGCAAATCATGATGCAACAAGTGACAAGACAACGTTAGAGTCCATAAAACGGCAACTGCGCAATTAATATGCCTATTAAAAAATATACGGCTATTGCATCATAAGTTAGGATTCGTTATGTTACGTAAGGAAACTGCACTGTTCCAATTTTTTTGCCACAGTTTTGTTTT
The DNA here is from genome assembly GCA_001718145.1 of Orchesella cincta. NCBI lineage: Eukaryota > Metazoa > Arthropoda > Collembola > Entomobryomorpha > Orchesellidae > Orchesella > Orchesella cincta. The sequence continues at coordinate 8,305 of LJIJ01005204.1, forward strand.
AAAAATTCATTTTCTATATAAAAGAAAGCATGCACCATAGAATTCTATATGACATGACACAACGGCTAAATGGATGTGCATTTTTCATGAAATCGGAATAAGCTAGAGAAAGAAAAGGATTTAGTTTATTTTTATGATATTCATATGATGCCTCTACTATGTACCAACGTTTCATCTAACGATGTAATTTATGATAGTAAGACCTTGAAGATGTAATCACCTTGTCGTTGCATAAGCAAATGTCATTATGTTATTATACCTACGGGAATTAATCGCCAATCAGATAAATTTTATAGTCAGGCAACGCGGTGGGGCTTTGGTCGAGTACTGCTTGTTAAACGAAGGAGAATTATTCAGCAACTGCTCACATCAGTGCGAACATCAGCAGGTTTATAAATAATTGACGCTCTCGTCTAATGCTAATTTGTGTTATCCACCGAGGTGTTCATTTGAGCATGTTGTAAGACTGGATTCTAATTCATTCGGGATACTGAAATCTGAATTATTGGCCTCCCATGGAAATGGTAAGTGTATTAGACTCTCTTTTAACTAACGCTGTAGTTTACACCATATGGGTTCAATACCCAAATCATTCCAGATCGTGCTACTTAATGCATCTATCAGAGGTATTTAGTTTGAAAAATTACCCTCAATTCTTAGGAAACAAATGATGAGTTGAAATTTGGAAAAAGCTGAATGTTTTGTTAAATATATGGTTACATTTTTCGATTCCAATATTCTGAACAACGACTTGATCGTGATGAGTCATTTCTTCACCTCTTACGTCACTACCAATGCAAAGCTGGCTGCATGTAAGCGAACAGTTTGACACCTCATTGATGCATGTAGCTTGAGCTAAAATGCTGTGGTGTATAAACTTTCTAAATGTAAAAAAATTATATTGATGGTTTATTGTTTTATAGATTTGGGGACGGACGACAGAAAGGTTTCAACGCCAGATTCTTTTCCACCTTTTTTGACTGGCATGGAAAGTCAACAATGTCTGGGGCGCTATAGACTCAAGGTATGTTAAGAGTAAGAATTCGCTTCACAAAATTCAAAACCACTAGGTAGTGAAATAGTTTTTATGACATATCAACGTTAATTGATGCTACTACGCCAAGTAGAGTAGTTGATAGTTTGAAAAAGTATTTGAACTTAGATTCCAAATACAGGCTACAGTAATGAGTTGATGCAATTATAAGATTTTTAAATTAGAAACAGATCAACAGCAAATTTGTTTAGTTGGGTTAATGGGAGGGACTGCTCTCTAAGTCATAATTCGTTTAATTTCTCACAGCTAACTTTGTTATATTTTTCTGTTTGAACAGGAAATAGACACGAAGAAAGCAAACCTACAGTGCATTCTCTCTCCAGAGATTTTACTCTTATTCACAACATACACAGATTGCGGATACAGGACTATCTATGTATCACTTTCGGTTACAGCCTACAACCTGGATCTTCAGCAGAGGATGTGCTAGTTTCAATATTGTTCAGAATGTCGTCAAAGTTAAGTTTAGAACACAATAATCATAGCTCGCACATTTAAACTGATTATTATTGAGACATTTCACGTCAAGTTGAAATACGTCCAGCATCAAGCAAGCCATGATAGAATAGATACGATGGTTAAAAGATTTTGCAAGGTGTTTATTTTGTATAAGATCAACAAAATCAGCTTTCTCTTTTTTGCCACCTCCTGAAGTTATTGCTGTGACATTGAAAAATGTATACATCAACAATAAGTGTGCAAAAGTTAGGCACCTATAAATAATATCTCCAAAAAATATAATTGGTAATTAGGATTAGTCCTTCTTTTAATAACTGATAATCTATAATTAGTTTGTGTTGCAGAATACCTAAAGTTGACGTAGCCTTTTTAGCAAACGAGTTGCATAACACTTCAATTTACCTTACGCAAAAGAACAAACTTGATCACAATCACACACATTATTGATACAGAAAATGATTTCTGGACCGCATAAAATTTAACCTTTATTGGGTTTTAGCACTAAAGATTGAGGGAAATCTCGAGATTTGACAAAATCATATAGTACCTTCGTTAGAATATATTGAAGCCTTATTGTCTCTAATTGTCATTTTCTGTATCGACAAAAAGAAGTCGGGTTCCATTGGTAACCCATTAGTGGGAAAGTGTCATACCAATTAGTGTTCTAGCGTGTCGTAAAATGTATTCGTGACATGAAACATTCAATTCCTTTTGTATTTGTACCGTAATTCTGGAAGTAAACGTGACACCTCTGGCTTTATGAATTTTGGACTGAAAAGTTACCACAATATTCTATTTCATTCGGATTTATATTAACTTACTAAAATGAAAGTCCAGAAATGAAGCTAGGCAAAAATGAAGTGGGAAATGACAAGGTAGTTCATTTGCGCTTCATAAGTTGCAGAGCTCTGTTTTTCTCCACATCAGTTGTAATAGTTACACTTTAATTAAAAATTTAATTTTTGTGAGAAAGTTTATTCACTACACAAAACGTGCAATTCGACACAGTATGAAGGTTCTTTGCACTTTCCAAATAGGCAAATTTCTCTAAACCAACTAAAGATCGTAGTTCCGCAAACGGAATGGATCTCTTGTAACAGCACGTACTCATTTAAAAGTTGTCAAATGTCTCCCTTTAAGATGTTTGATTTTAGGGTGAGGTAGGTCACAACGATGAACAGAAAACAGTTTCATTTGCAACTTTTCATAAAAATGTATTCTATGAATAAATAGATTAAAACCGTCCAGCTGCATAATTTTTAAAGACGTTAAGTTTTAGAAGCATCCATAGAAATGTTGGTAGCCAAGCAATTCGTTTGTAAAACCACAACGTGAAAATGTACACACGCTGTGCGCCTATCAGTAAACTAACTAGTTTATCACAAAAGAAGATTTTTGGAAACTGTCCCTTCCTGAACTTAGCTTGTGTTTCCAGCCATGTTTGACCACTTTTGGAACTAATCTGATACCCACACTGGAGTAGAGTTCTCTGAATTCACTTTTGTATTTTTCTGGACAACGTTGTTACAGTGGCACTTAGGATTAACTCATGGCAACGGAGCTTGTAATTTATTGCTCTCGTAACTGGCTGGTACAGATTGTGGTAGTTATTAACAATATAATATTAACAACAAGAATTAGGATTCCATTGGTAATCCATTAGTGAAACAGTGGTGTATCGCGTAGTGTGTATGCATGCCGTAAAATGTATTCGCGACATGCAACATCCAAAACCTTTCATATTTTACAAATTCTAAAAGTAAAAAGTTTTCCAATCCCCATTTGTACCTGTATGGGAGGGTAGACTGATCTAAATAGTTTATGGTGAAAATTGGTGCTGTTGTTTCCACAGAATTCATTTTCACCCGGATTTAGATTAACTTCCTAAAATGTAAGAAATAGAAGCGCCTTCAGCTGAACTATAGTTATCATGCGTGTCGTTCAGAACAGCACAGTAAACGTGTAATGTACACACAATGTGCTCAGAAATGAAGATTGAATTTGGAAAGGCATACGTGACCATATGATGCCATGTTAGGAAGGCAAGTGATTACTTTCCATTCAACACCATTACAGCATAATCTAACGAAGGCAAGCCTTTGAAGTCTTTAAGTCGTAAGTCTTTTGTAAAACCACAACGTGAGAATGTACACACGCTGTGCGCCTATCAGTATACTAACTTGTTCATCACAAAAGATATTTTTTGGAAACTGTCCCTTCGTGAATTTGTTTAAATGATGAGCTAACGAAACCTTTTGACCACTTTTGGAACTAATACCCACACTGGGGTTTCTCAAATTTTATCTTATGTATTTTTCTGGACAACGCTTCCAGTGGCATTTAGGATTAACTCATGGCCACGGACCTTGCACTAGACTGCTCTCGTAACTGGCTGGTAGAGATTTTGGTAGTTCTTTAAATCTTTAAAGGGGAAGCTAAAACGATGCAAAAACAATATTAGATAGCTTGACAAAGTAGTAGCATCATATTTAGGGCCTTTAGCTCGATTTAATCTTGATTTCAGCTGTTGTGCTACTTCTTTTGGTTGTTTATAAGTAATTAAGCAGTTACGTTTGGATTGGTTGGGTAAACTACCGCATGGATCAAAATGTTTTCATTTGCAT